>APFE031673254.1:1529-28132 GCA_000404065.3 Pinus taeda | reverse complement strand
ATATGTGTTTTATGTGTTATGCTCTCACATTGTTTATTTTCTTTGTTTTAGAATTTGTATGCAGGTAATTTCTGTACATGGTTAAAACCTACACAGTATGTATAACTATTTCTTTGCTCATTAAGTAATGTTTCCACTTTTTCACACTCTAGACTAATGCATACAATTCTTTATCATATGTAAGATAATTAACTACTGCAGAATTAAAAGTCTAGAATGGTAGCATATGGTTTACCATGTTGCATCAACACTGCTCCCATGGCATAATCATTGGCATATGTTTCGATCTCAAACGGTTGTTGAAGATTTGGAAATGGTAGTACTGGTGTTGTGCTAATTTTTTCTTTCAAGGTGTCAAAGGCTTTCTGTTGTTTGCCTCCCCACTAAAACACCTTGTTTAATCCTATCAAAGCATATAAGGGAGTTGCAATTCAGGAAAAGTTAGCAATAAACTTTCTCCAATATTGTGTTGCCCTAAGAAGCTTCTAACTTCTGTAGTAGACTTGGGCTTAGGGCAGTTTACAATGACTGCAACATTAGAGGGATCTATCTTCAATTCACCACCCCCTACAATATGACCCAAATAATTCAAAGATTTTTTACCAAATTCACACTTTGATAATTTAACATAGATATTTTCTTGCTTTAAAACATCTAGAGTCTGCTTTACATGCTTTAAATGTTTCTCCCATGTTTTACTAAATACAAGAATGTCATCCAAATATACAATTACAAAATCATCGATAAAAGGCCTGAGTACATCATTCATTACTCTCTTGAAAGTGGTAAGAGCATTAGTTAAGCCAAAAGGCATAACTAGCCATTCATACATCCCTTGCTTTGTTTTGAAAGCAACCTTCCATGCATCTTGCTCTGCTACTCTGACCTGATGGTAACCACTACATAGGTCCAACTTGGAAAAGTAAACAACCTCTTTCAACTGATCCAATAGATCATCAATGCGAGGAAGGGGATAACAATTCTTGATCGTTATTTTATTCATTGCTTGGTAATCAATGCACATCCTCCACGAACCATCCTTCTTTCTCACCAACACTATTGGGGATCCGCATGGTGATGTGCTTGGTCTTATGAACCCTTTCTCGATTATCTCATGTAATTGCTTGTTGATTTTTGTATTCTCTAAAGTGGATAACCTGTACATTCCGATGTTAGGCAATGGAGCATCTTACTGCAAATTAATATCGTGTACAATTTCCCTTTTTGGTGGCAGACCTTTAGGATCTTGAAATAAGATATCATATTCTAAAACAACTATTTCTAAATCAGCTTGTTCTTTAGCATCACAGCCTTCAAATACATTGGTCTTATCAGGTTTCTTTTCCTTTGCAACCATCAGCAAAAATTGCTTGCATGAACTTACAATTCTTTTCATTTGCCCTGAGTTTATGAGAGTATAATTATTCTTGAGTTTATGAGCTCTTACAATATATTTGATTCCATCTTTAACGAGTTGATACTTATTTTCAGCTCTATAGAATATGGATTTTCTATCAAACAAGTAAGGACTTCCTGAAACAATTCCACATATATCCAAGGAATAATATCTAACTCAACCTCATCCACAAATGTTGACCCAAAAGAAAACCTAAGTTTTCATTGTCTAGTCACTTGTAGCTTTGCTTTATCACATACCCAACCTAATGGATATGGCTTCTTGTGAGGTGTGGTTACCAGTCCCAATTTCTTTACAATTGCTTCATAAATTAAATTTACTTGTGAGCCACTATCAAACAAAGTATCAATCTTTTGATGCCTCGAAATAACTCTAATATGAAAAAGCTCATGTCTTATTCTCTCATTTTCTTCACTATCAATAGTTTGTGCAAAATTACTAGTAGATGCTTCAGAATTTTTACCTTTTATACCTGTGGCTACAACTGTTGTTTCATCACCTCAGTCTAACCCCAAATCTTTTTGTATAGCAGCAGCAGTCTTCTTCATCTTGCCATCGAACTTCTTGGGTTACAGCTCTGGAAGCAAAGACCAGTAATGTTCATCATCATGTCCATCCTTCTTGCGGTGAGTGCGTGAAGGTTTGGCCTTTTTTACAGTATTGGCCTTCCTCTCTTTCCATTTTTTCTTCCTCTTTTCCTTGTTCTTGCTTGCAGTGGGTTTTGATGATCCTCCAATCTCTGGGTTCACATTCTTGCCTCTAGCCTCTAGATGGGTAGCCTGAACAAATACCTCATCTATGCTAGTAGGGTTAAACATGAGAATGGTATGTCTCAAATAACTATGTAGACCACCTATATACTTCAGCAAAGTTTTAGGTGAGTCTAAAGAAATGCCTAGAATCAAAGCTATTTTTCTAAACTATTGGGTGTAGCTTTGTACACTTTGCCCTTTTAATTGGCGAAGAGTTTTCCAACTCATCATAGCTTGCTGCATATAAGCTAGCGGATATAATTGTTTTTTAATTGCAAAAACAAATTCACTCCAGACAGAAAGAGTTTTTCATGCTTCTTCAAGTCAGCTTGTGTCCTGCCTTCCCACCATACCAAGACAGTTCCTCCAAGGCGTAGGCTAGCCAGCTGAATCTTACTTATGTCTGAATCAATATTTTGCACCCTGCAATACACATCAATCTGCCTAATCCAGTTATCTAACTTCTCTGCATTTAACTCTCCATCATAAATAGGCAAAACAAATTTAACATCTAATTTATTCAAAGATGTTCTCTTCTTTTTATTTTCAGGGCTATCAGGAGGCGTGGACAAAGGAACCTCTTTTCCTTTCCCTTTGCCTTCAGAATGGCCATCTATATGAGATTCTTCTGCTCCTTTGTCTTGTTTGGAAGTAGAGGAATATTCACTCCGACCTTTCTTAAATTCTCTATAGATTTCTTCTACCATGGCTCTCATGGTCATGAAACTTTCCATGAACTGAGAGTCTGATTCCAAAGGGTTTTCTTCTGCCATTTTCCTCCTAGGACAGACTCTACCAATTTCTGGGTTAGATTCAACCAATTTTCCTTCTCCTAATTTAAGCTTTGATCTAGTGAGCATTCATAAACAGTCCAGCACAAGCTTTTCTAACCTTAGCAACCTAAAGCTCTGATACAACTTGATCTGAAATGCGATTTAAGACAATTAATAAGGTATTACAGACTTATGTGCATGGATTAGTCTATGTCATTATATGCAATGGATCGATCAGATTGCGAAATACATAGACTTGAAGTAGTTAAAGGCTATAATAGTTAAACACATAAAAACACAGCAGATTTAATAAGGATTTCACCCAATACTCCTGGGCTACATCTCCTGGTCCAGCCTTCGATGGTGGCCCCTCTATTAAGTCTTCAAATAGAGTTTTTACAATGTGAGCTCAGTTTGAGCCTCACACACAACAGATGCATTTACAAGAGCCTCACTTGAATCCCTCAAGCTTCCTCTAAGTACACAGATTCCCTCACAGCTCTCAATCTCTACCCTAACTCTGTCTCACACTTGCTTGCAACACTACCTACCTATTTATTCTATGTCTGTGGCTTTTAAATCCAACCAAATTGCATGTTCATTTCACATCCTGTTTCTCGGTCTCCCCGGCCTCTGTCCACTTTGAATCCCTCTCTCAGTGTGATACAATAATTGTTTAACACCCAGAGAGGAGGTGGCCACCCATTCTGTAACGCCATAGTGCCTGGGTCTCTTGAAATCCTTCGGATCCCCAAACACAACCGTTTCTGCCATACATAGGGAAATATGTTCAAAATAGAGAAACTCCGCCAAAACTCAATATATTAGACTTTAAAAGTCCTTAAATATGCTTCATTCCCATATCGGGTCTATTCATAAGTCATTATCGCATATCAGAAGGGCTCCGTCCCTTTGTGTTTTGGAAACACAACAAAATCGCAAAAACACATTAAAATGGCTCTATTACGGACTTGAAACCATATCAATTTTTGTTTATACTTTTATCGAGTCTAGATGTCGTATGGTGTATTGATATCGGCTCTACTCTATGCCTCGACGCGATATCGCATATCGCATGACCCCCGCCAATTGTAACCGCTCCTTTACACAATTCTGATGTGATGTGGTGATGCGATATATCACAATCGCTCATTGCAATAATCTTGGTGCCATCGTAAGTTCTCCGCTGCATCCTCCGATAGCGATCTGGCGATGTAATATGTGCCGTCGATCTGCGTGTTTGATTGACAGTCCATATTAATTCTGCCATTTTTCGTCACCATATACATGTGTTAAGCACCAATATTTTTTGAGGGCTACAGTCGATTGCGATTACCGATCTGATCTCGATTGTTGATCAGCCAAATCAGATGTCTACTGTGCATCACTTGTTCCGCCTTCAATTACTCTGTTTTTTTCCATTGATTTCATGGGTTTTGGGACTCCCGATAATGTTTTTCTTCATTCTTAAGAGTTTCTCCACCATGCTAAAAGCACCCCTTTTGCGATATTTTCAATCCTTTAAAGGATTTTTTCCTTGGACACGATTTTTAAAAGTTTCATGAAGACTTAAAGGGAATTCTTGATCCATTTGGATCACGCCTTCCCATTGAAAAAGGCTTTTGGACCACCAAAAGTTGGTTTTCAAGCATCAATCAAGTGAGGATATAGCTGCCTCACTTGTCCAATCTCTATCCATTTTGCACTACTGGTTTTTGAACCTTTGAGTCCAATCCTTAGGTACTTAACATCTCCTCTACATGTCGTCCTCACCTTCCTGTCCAGGACTGTATCTTCCTACAACTCATTGACGTATACAGGCAACAAATCATCAATGGAAGGCAATTGACTTTGCTCTTCAGGATCTTCAATTAATGAAGGTTCAAATAGTCTTAAATTTTCTATATTTACTACTGAATAGATATGCATGTATGCTGGCAGATCATGGCGGAAAGCATTCTCACCAATTTTCTCAAGTACATTAAAAGGTCCATACCTTATTGGTTTCAGCTTCTTTCCTTCACCTTGCATTCTGTCCTTGCTGATATACAGCTAGACTTGATCATCAACTTGGAAGTTGTGCTCCACCCGGTGTTTATCATGCCTTGCTTTGTATTTGGCTTAACTCTTTTCCAGTTGTTCCTGCACTACCTGGTGAATTTCTTGGATCTATTCAATGAATCTGGTTTCTTTGTTCACATCACTGTGTCCAGCAACTGCTATGTCTTTTTCAAAGACAAACTCCAAGGTAGACCTTGGTATAAAACCAAAATAGATCTCAAAAGGAGATCTCTGTGTAGAAGAATGTTTAGCATGGTTGTAAGCATGTTGAACATAACATAAATGTTCATCCCAAAGCTTGGGATGCTTGTTGCAATAACACCTGAGCAACTGGATCATTGTTTTGCTTACTACCTCTATTTTCTCATCTGTCTGTGGATGAAAGGTTGTGCTTTTCTTCAGTCCGGTGTCCATTAATTCCCACAGACTTGACCAAAACTTCCCAACAAATCGGGATTCTTGATCAGATACTATGGAAGTGGGTAACCCAAAATGCACCCAAACATGCTGAAAGAGCAATTTCCCTGATTGTTCATCCGTAATCTTCTTATTACAAGGTATCAAAATAGATATTTTTCTGAACTTGTCCACAATAACATACAAATAGTCATGGCATTTTCTAGATTTTGGCAATCCCCCAAAAAATTCCATGGAAACACTTTCCCAAGGACGGGAAGGGACTGGAAGTAGAGTGTACAAGCCTAGTTTTCTATCGTAAGGCTTGCTTTTAGCACACATGGTACACCCCCTCACATATCTAGAAACTCTTTCATGCATTTTGGGCCAATAGCAGTATCTTTGTAGTTGTGCAATTGTTTTTCTTACGCCAAAATGACCTGATATTAGAGAAGTATGTGCTTCCCTAATTACATTAATCCTCTCTCTTTGTGGAATGCATAGCTTTCCCAAATGATACAAGAGTCGGTCCTTAACATAGTAATTCAATTCTTCCACCTTTTTGCCATTACTTAAAGCTACATATACATCTTTAAAGTCTATATCTTGAGCATATGGTTCAATGTAGCTTTCATGCATTACTGAGTTATGCTTAAGTATAGTAGATGCATTTATAATTGGTCTAGACAACATATCTGCAACTTTATTCTGTATGCCCTTTTTATATCTGATGACTAAATGAAATTGTTCTAGGAAACCCATCCACCTATAGTGTCTTGATTGTTGCAACTTAGTTTGTGAGTAAATATTGAAGTAGTTGATGATCAGTATGTATAACTATTTCTTTGCCCATTAAGTAATGTTTCCACTTTTTCACACTCTAGACTAATGCATACAATTCTTTACCATATGTAGGATAATTAACCACTGCAGAATTAAAAGTCTCAGAATGGTAGCATATGGGTTTACCATGTTGCATCAACACTTCTCCCATGGCATAATCACTGGCATCGGTTTCGATCTCAAACGGTTGTTGAATATTTGGTAATGCTAGTACTAGTGTTGTGCTAATTTTTTCTTTCAAGGTGTCGAAGGCTTTATTCTATTTGCCTCCCCATTGAAACACCTTGTTTAATCATGTCAAAGCATTTAAGGGAGCTATAATTAAGGAAAAGTTAGCAATAAACTTTCTCCAATATTGTGTTGCCCCTAAGAAGCTTCTAACTTCTGCAACAGACTTGGGCTTAGGCCAGTTTACAATGACTACAACCTTAGAGGGATCTATCTTCAATTCACCACCCCCTACAATATGACCCAAATAATTCAAAGATGTTTTACCAAATTCACACTTTGATAATTTAACATAGAGAATTTCTTACTTTAAAACATCTAGAGTCTGCTTTACATGCTTTAAATGTTCCTCCCATGTTTTACTAAATACAAGAATGTCATCCAAATATACAATTACAAAATCATCAATAAAAGGCCTGAGTACATTATTCATTACTCTCATGAAAGTGGCAGGAGCATTAGTTAAGCCAAAAGGCATAACTAGCCATTCATACAGCCCTTGTTTTGTTTTGAAAGCAGTCTTCCATGCATCGTGCTCTGCTACTCTAACTTGATGGTAACCACTACATAGGTCCAACTTGGAAAAGTAAATAGCCTCTTTCAGCTGAACCAATAGATCATCTATGCGAGGAAGGGGATAACGATTCTTGATCGTTATTTTATTCAGTGCTTGGTAATCAATGCACATCCTCCACGAACCATCATTCTTTCTCACCAACACTATTGGGGATCTGCATGGTGATGTGCTTGGTCTTATCAACCCTTTCTCGAGCAGCTCATGTACTTGCTTCTTGATTTCTGCATTCTCTAAAGCGGATAACCTCTACATTCTGATGTTAGGTAATGGAGCATCTTACTGCAAATTAATATCATGTACAATTTCCCTTTTTGGTGGCAGACCTTTAGGTTCTTGAAATAAGATATCATATTATGAAATAATTGTTTCTAAATTAGCTTGTTGTTTAGCATCACAACCTTCAAATACATTGGTCTTATCAGGTTTCTTTTCCTTTACAACCATCAATAAAAATTGCTTGCATGAATTTACAATTCTTTTCATCTGCCTTGAGTTTATGAGAGTATAATTATTCTTGAGTTTATGAGCTCTTACAATATATTTGATTCCATCTTTAGCGAGTTGATACTTATTTTCAGCTCTATAGAATATGGTTTTTCTATCAAACAAGTAAGGACTTCCTAAAACAATTCCACATATATCCAAGGGAATAATATCTAACTCAACCTCATCCACAAATGCTAACCCAAAAGAAAACCTAATTTTACATTGTCTAGTCACTTGTAGTTTTGCTTTATCACATACCCAACCTAATGGATAGGGCTTCTTGTGAGGTGTGGTTGGCAGTCCCAATTTCTTTACAATTGCTTCAGAAATTAAATTTACTTGTGAGCCACTATCAAACAAAGTGTCAATCTTTTGATGCTTGGAAATAACTCTAATATGAAAAAGTGCATGTTTTCTTCTCTCATTTTCTTCACTATCAATAGTTTGTGCATAATTACTAGTAGATGCTTTAGAATTTTTACCTTTTATACCTATGGCTGCAACTGTTGTTTCATCACCTGAGTATGACCCCAAATCTTTTTGTATAGTAGCAGAAGTATTCTTCTTCTTACCATTGAAATTCTTGGGTTTTTGCTCTGGATGCAAAGACCAGCAATGTTCATCATCATGTCCATCCTTCTTGAAATGAGTGCATGAAGGTATGGCCTTTTTTACAGTATTGGCCTTCCTCTCTTTCCATTTTTTCTTCCTCTTTTCCTTGTTCTTGCTTGTAATGGGTTTTGATGATCCCCCAATCTCTGGGTTCACATTCTTGCCTCTAGCCTCTAGATGAGTAGCCTGAACAGATACCTCATCTATGCTAGTAGGGTTAAACATGAGAATGGTATGTCTCAAATAACTATGTAGACCACCTATATACTTCAGCAAAGTTTCAAGTGAGTCTAAAGAAATGCCTCGAATCAAAGCTATTTTTCTAAACTCTTGGGTGTAGCTTTGTAAACTTTTCCCTTTTAATTGTTTAAGAGTTTTCCAACTCATCATAGCTTTCTACATATAAGCTAGTGGATAGAATTGTTTTTTAATTGCAAAAACAAATTCACTCCAGACAGAAAGAGTTTTACCATGCTTCTTCAAGTCAGCTTGTGTCCTGCCTTCCCACCATACCAAGGTAGTTCCTCCAAGGAGTAGGCTGGCCAGCTGAATCTTACTTCTGTTTGAATCAATATTTTGCACCCTACAATACACATCAATTTGCCTAATCCAATTATATAACTTCTTTGAATTTAACTCTCCATCATAAACAGGCAAATCAAATTTAACATCTAATTTATTGAAAGATGTTTTCTTCTTTTTATTTTTAGGGTTGTCAGGAGGCGTGGATAGAGGAACCTCTTTTCCTTTCCCTTTGCCTTCAGAATGGCCATCTATATGAGATTCTTCTGTTCCTTTGTCTTGTTTGGAAGTAGAGGAATCTTCACTCCGACCTTTCTTAAATTCTCTATACATTTCTTCTACCGTGGCTCTCATGGTCTTGAAACTGTCCATGAACTGAGAGTCTGATTCCAAAGGGTTTTCTTCTGCCATTTTCCTCCTAGGACGGACTCTACCAATTTCTGGGTTAGATTCAACCAATTTTCCTTCTCCTAATTTAAGCTTTGATCTAGTGAGCATTCATAAACAATCTAGCACAAGCTTGTCTAACCTTAGGAACCTAAAGCTCTGATACCACTTGATCTGAAATGTGATTTAAGACAATTAATAAGGTATTACAGACTTATGTGCATGGATTAGTCTATGTCATTATATGCCAAGGATCGATCAGATTGCGAAATACATAGACTTGAATCAGTTAAAGGCTATAATAGATAAACATATAAAAACACAGCAGATTTAATAAGGAGTTCACCCAATACTCCTGGGTTGCATCTCCTGGTCCAGCCTTCAGCGGTGGCCCCTCTATTAAGTCTTCAAACAAAATTTTTACAGTAGTGAGCTAAGTTTGAGCCTCACACACAATAGATGCATTTACAAGAGCCTCACTTGAATCCCTCAAGCTTCCTCTAAGTACACAGACTCCCTCACAGCTCTCAATCTCTGCCCTAACTATGTCTTGCACTTGCTTGCAACACTGCCTACTTGTTTATTCTTTGTCTGTGGCTTTTAAAGCCAACCACGTTGCATGTTCATTTCACATCCTATCTCTCGATCTCCCCTGTCTTTGTCCACTTCGAATCCCTCTCTCGGTGTGATACAATAATTGTTTAACACCCAGAGAGGAGGTGGCCACCCATTCTATAATTCCATAGTGCCCGAGTCCTTTGAAATCCTTCAGATCCCCAAATGCAGTCGTTTATGCCATACACAGGGAAATATGTTCAAAACAGAGAAACTCCGCCAAAATTCCATATATCGTACTTTAAAAGTCCTTAAATATGCTTCATTCCCATATCGGGTCCGTTCATAAGTCGTTATCGCATATCGGAAGGGATATATCCCTTTGTGTTTTGGAAACACAACAAAATCGCGAAAATACATTAAAATGGCCTTGTTATGGACTTGAAACCATATCAATTTTCCTTTATACTATTATCAGGTCTGGATGTCATATGGTGTATTGATATCAGTTCCGCTCTATGTTCCGACACGATATCGCATATCGCACATGACCCCCACCGATTGTAACCACTCCTCTACACCGTTCCAATGCAATGCGGCGATGAGATATATCGCAATCGCTCATGCAATAACCCTAGTACCATCATAAGTGCTCTGCTGGATCCTCCGATAGCGATCCGGTGATGTAATATGGGTCTTCGATATGCGCGCTTGATCGACGATTCATATTAACTCTGCCATTCACCGTCGCTATATACATGTGTTAAGCACTGATATCTGTTGAGGGTTACCGTCGATTGTGATTACCGATCCGATCTAGACCATTGATCGGCCAAATCAGACGGCTACTATGCATCACTTGTTCCACCTTCAATTACTCTGTTTTTTTCCATTGATTTCACAAGTTTTGGGACTCCCAATAGTGTTTTTCTTCATTCTGAAGGGTTTCTCTGCCATGCTAAAAGCACTCCTTTTGCGATATTTTGATCCTTTAAAGGATTTTGGCCTTAGGCACAATTTTTAAAAGTTTCATGAAGACTTAGGGGGCATTATTGATCCATTTGGATCAAAAAATCCTTCGCAAAAGAATAATTTTTAGACTTGAAGGATAACACTATCGAGAGGCAAAAAAAAAATGAGAAAATAGCGAAAATCAAGCCTATAGAAGGTCAAAGGAATAGTGAATAGGAGTTGTCAGATCTGGCCGATCAACGGTCCAGATCCGATCAACAGTCACAATCAGCGGTGGCTATCAGAGGATATCAGAGCATAATACATGATAATTGCTATTGCGAAATTGCAATCGGTAATCAGAGTGGAGTGCACACTAAACGGCTTGGGGGTATGTGTGATTTGCGATTGCGACAAGTCGCATCGCAATATCACATCGGAGTTATTCAAGGTAGTAGGGTCGATAGCAAATGTGATGCGATATAGCCGAACCCGATGGGGTTTATTAATGAAAACACATATGTTTTGAGTTCCGGCAAAACAGAGTTTTTATGTGTATTTCGTGTTTTCACTAAATAAACCAAACACAAGGGAAATGCGCCCGATGCTATATGGCCGGACCCGAAAGGTTTTATGAGTGCAAATACATAATATTTCAAATCCAATAAAGCCATTTTTTGGGATTTTTCCATGTTTTAACGTATTTTTAAAGTACGAAGGGAAACCTTGGAACAGGGCCGAAGCGACTTGCGATAGTGATTTTAGGTGGACCCGATAGGAGTTTAGGGCGGAATTCATAGCAATTGAAGTCCGATGAACAATGTTTTTTGTGGATTTTTCCCGAGTTTGGTTTATTTTCATGTGTAAACCGAGAATGCCAAAATTTGGGGATTTCAAGCGTTGATGGTTCCTTCCGTTGTGGAATAGGTGGCATCCATCCCTGAGGGCATTTAGCAATGATTTCTAACGCTCAGAGAAAGGATTTGAGTGGACCAAAACAAGAAGACAGAGAGCCCGAGAGGGAAAATGAACCAACAGCACCGATTTGGCTTAAAAAGCCACAAAACGACAGAGATAGGGGTTGTTGATGGTTGCTGAGGTTGTTGTTGTGGTTTTCTTGCCAAAAGTGAAGCTAAAGCAGGAAGCTAAGGCAAAAGAGGCAGCACAGAAACAAAAGTGCAGCCGATGGAGTCACTTAGATGTCAAGTGACAAGCCAAGAAGGCTGTAAACTGATAGAGAGTAGAAAGGAGCCAGAGCCGAAGAGCAAGAGCCAAAGCCAGAGCCAAAGAGCCAAAGAGCCAGAGCCAAAGAGACAGAGCCAAGAGCCAAGAGCTAGAGCCAAGAGCCAGAGCTTCAAGAGCCAGGGAATAACATGGTGTCTGAACCCACTGTTTCTGTGTAAAGCAGTAGGACTTGAGCCAAGAGCTTGTAAAAAGGACTTATACCATAATCCCAGAGAGCCTAGTTGAGTTGACTAGAGCTCACAAAGACATAGCCCAAGAGTTGTGGGTGAACTCCTAATTAAATTGTTGTTTATGTCTGATTGTTTATTGTTGCACTGTTTACTATTATATGCATTTATATATCAGTTTAATCACATCGACTTACAGCACAGACAATAGATTTTAAAGCACATAATCAGTTAAAAATAAATATAAGAATACACCTATATTTTCAAGCATTTCTTAATTCCGCATTGATTAATCAATAAGACTTGGGAATATTTAAAGCTTTGGAAGTGGGAGAGGTTCTTGTAAGTTAAATAAGAAGCCTAAGTGCCCCATTATCAGATCAGGTTGTATCTGAGCTTGATATTGATTAACCCCACCTTCAAAAAAGGTTATATCAGAATGCTTGATTGACAGAGCAAAGGTTGCTTGTCTGAAAGGTGTTTGGGCAGTCAAGGATTTATTGTCTGATTGATGTATGCTTGTTACAGACTAACTATTTTATGAGTTTGCAGAGGTCATGGGAAAACTATTGATAGCTCAGTCTAGGAAGGACAAGAAGGGAGAAGGGTTGAAGGCATTCTTCTATCCCAAAGGACCTCAAGGCAATCCAAAGCACAAGAGGTTTGTTGCAAGAGGTTGCTTAAACAAGCTCTTTATTTATCTTGTTGAAGTTTTTTTGTTCATTGGCATAATGAAAACTTCTACAAGTGGGTCCTCAAATTCTTCTCTCTTCACAAGATTCTTTGATGAAGACATGAAGCAAGAATTTTCCACCATGATGGATATGGTCAGAGAAATGTATGAGGATGGAAGGAAGAGTAGCATGCTTAGAAAGTAGTTGAATTCCATGAAGGAAGAGAAGCACTTGCTTGCTAACAAATTGCAAGAAATGGAGAGGCAACTTCATATCGCAAATATGAACCTGAAAAGGATGTATGAGTTGGAGACACAACTCTTTGTTGCCCAAGAAGCCTTAGTCAAGTATCAGCTTGAAGAAGAGGTAAACTATTCCAGTTTGTCTACAAATTCCTCTAAGGATGATTATATTGGTTCTTTTGAAAAACATACTAGAAGCATAGGTTCCAAGCTAATGTCCAAGATGGGCTATGGAGGAAAATGCTTGGGTAGACATGCACAAGGTATTGTTGAGCCAATAATGATTGTGGAAAGGACTAAGTATTTGGGTCTTATCTATGGAAAAGCTTATGGAGAAAGTTCCAAAGCTGCCATGAAGACCATTAAAACAGCTCCAAGAAGGAATTGCACTGCAGGTCTTCAAGAGTGTGAAGGTTGTATTCAGGAGGAATGAAATAGCTTGAAACATCATTTGTAGGATGCAGGTGTTCAAAAGCACACACTTGAACCAGAGAGTTGGGGAGACTCTAATAGCCTTGAAGAGATTGATGGTGTTCCAAAGGGAGCCACTTCTTCATTTTCTTCACCTCCTCATGAAGGCAATAAAGGTGAAAGAGAGAGGTATAAATCCGGTTCTAAACATTTTCCTTTTTATTGTGCAAAGAATGATAAATTTCCACATAAGTATGGGGAAAAAGTTGCATGTTTCTTTTTTGGTTTGGATAACCATAATGTTTCTAGATGTTGGAAGAGAATGGCCACATACAGGAAGCAGAAGAAGGAAAAAAAGTAAGAAGCCAAAGGTCCATTAGACAAGGTAAATCATGTTGTCAAGAGGATGCACATGCAGTGCACTTACTACCATAAGCAAGGACATCTTGATGCAAAATGTTGGACTCTGAATCCAGCAATGCTTCCACAAAAGCTGAAGAAAGTGGAAAGAGAAGATGGCAGAAATGGAAGTGAAGATTCCATGAATGATGTGTCTCAAAATGATTCACATGATGATGCTGATATGCAGACAAAGGTAGTATCTTTGAAAGGGATTGGTAAGTAACGGTTAGAGTTATTATCCGATTAAGATTTCATGTCTATTGATGCATCTACATTACATTTCATTTCAACTTCGAAATTACAGTGTGATTAAGTGAAAGTTGAAGGATGAAATGCATGCACAACCATGATATGCATGAACACAAGGATGTTGATGATTTCCTTGTTTTTGAACATGTATGTGTAATTAACTTGCAGGTTTGATTGCTTTGACATGCATGTGATGCCATGTTGACTTTGGAGAAGTTAACTTGGTCTCCTAATGGTCTTTTTCTACATGCTTGACTTCAAGGGTCATTTGTTTTTAAAGGCATGTTTTGTGGGCTTGTTGTCTAGTCCATCATTTGTATGTAGATGAAGGCATGGAGGTGTTCACAAGCTGTGAAATCTGTTTCTTTTGTTGAAGCAGGAGTTTAGGCCATCCAGTTGTTGTCTGTATTTCTGTTGTTAACAGTTGTTGTTGACAGATTTTCAAACAAGTACAAATGAAAGTTTTGTGGAGCAGATGAACTTCACATTTGTTTGAGCCACCTTGGATCAATGATCAGGGCAGGGAAATTCAAACTACCTTCTGTGACCATTTCAGCAAAAGTTCTGCAGGAAGGCAAGGAGGAAGATAGTTCTTCCCGGGAAGACCAGCCCATCCAAGAAGGGAAGTGGTCAGAAACTTTGGTCCAGAGGCACTATGCAAGGCAAGTGTAGGGAGGCTGAAAGAAGAGGGTGAGTCACTCTCATTTATTGTTCAGATCAATATATCAGTCTTTTGGAGACCAAAATTTCTTTTAGTGGGAAGGCGTGATCCAAAAATGGATCTTGGATAAACCTCTAAGTCTAAAATAATTCATATAAGAGGTAAAAGGTGCCAAATGGCACAAATCCTTTGTAAATCAGAGGAAAATGAAAGTTGCAGGCTGCTCTCAGAAATAGCCCCATTGCAGAGATCTTCTCCTCCTAAACCTACTGCAACTTGATTGGGCAAAAACTGACTTAGGATGCAGAAGTTATCATAAAATGAAATTGCTTCTATCCTTTGGAAAAAGGAGCAAAATCCCCTAAAAAGGGATCCTAAAAACCCTCTAAATATTTAAATCTTCTAAAAACCCAAAAATCCATCGCAAAAGGAGAAGTTTTAGACTTGAAGGATAACACTATCGGGAGGCAAAAAAAACATGAGAAAACAGCGAAAATCAAGCCTATCGAAGGTCAAAGGAAAAGTGAACAGGAGTCGTCAAATTTGGCCAATCAATGGTCCAAATCCGATCGGCAATCGCAATCGGTGGTGGCTATCAGAGGATATCGGAGCATAATACATGACAATTTCGATCAAGAAATCGCAATTGGCAATCACAGTGGAGCGCACACTAAACAGCCCGAGGGTATGTGCAATTTGTGATTGCGACAAGTCGCATCACAATATCGCATCGGAGTTATTCAAAGGAGCAAGGCCGATACCATATGCGATGCGATATGGCCGGACCCGATGGGGTTTATTAGTGAAAACACATATTTTTTGAGTTCTGGGAAATCGAATTTTTATGTGTATTTCGTGTTTTCGCTAAATAAACCAAACACAAGGGAAATGTGCCCGATGTTATATGGCCGGACCCGAAAGGGTTTATGAGTGCAAATACATAATATTTCAAATTTGATAAAGCCATTTTTTGGGATTTTTCCATGTTTTAACGTATTTTTAAAATACGAAGGGAAAACTTGGAACAGGGCCAAAGCAACTTGTGATAGCGATTTCAGGCGGACCCGATAGGATTTTAGGGCAGAATTCATAGTAATTGAAGTCCGATGAACAGTGTTTTTGTGGATTTTTCCCGAGTTTGGTGTATTTTCCTGTGTAAGCCGAGAATGCCAAAATTTGGGGATTTCAAGCACCGGTGGTTCCTTCCATTGTGGAATAGGTGGCATCCATCCCTGAGGGCGTTTAGCAATGATTGCTAATGCTCAGAGAGGGGATTTGAGCAGACCAAAACAAGAAGACAGAGTGCCCGAGAGGGAAAATGAACCAACAACGCCGATTTGGATTAAAAACCCATAGAACAATAGAGGCAGGGGTTGTTGATGGTTGTTGAGGTTGTTGTTGGGGTTTTGTTGCTAAAAGTGAAGCCAAAGCAGGAAGCTAAGGCAAAAGAGGCAGCACAGAAACGAAAGAGCAGCTAAGGGAGTCACTTGGATGTCCAGTGACAAGCCAAGAGGGTTGTAAACTGATAGAGAGTAGAAAGGAGCTAGAGCCGAAGAGCAAGAGCCAGAGCTAGAGCCAAAGAGCCAGAGCCAAAGAGCTAGAGCCAAGAGCCAAGAACCAGAGCCAAGAGCCAGAGCTTCAAGAGCCAGGGAATAACATGGTGTCTAAACCCACTGTTTCTGTGTAAAGTAGTAGGACTTGAGCCAAGAGCTTGTAAAAAGGACTTATACCATAATCCCAGAGAGCCTAGTTGAGTTTACTAGAGCTCACGGAGACATAGCCCAAGAGCTGTGGGTGAACTCCTAATTAAATTGTTGTTTTTGTCTAATTGTTTATTGCTACATTGTTTACTGTTATATGCATTTATATATCAGTTTAAGCACATCAAATTACAATACAGACAATAGATTCTAAAGCACATAGTCAGTTAAAAATAAATATAAGCATTTTTGTCTAATTGTTTATTGCTACATTGTTTACTGTTATATGCATTTATATATCAGTTTAAGCACATCAAATTACAATACAGACAATAGATTCTAAAGCACATAGTCAGTTAAAAATAAATATAAGCATACAACTATATTTTCAAGCATTTATTAATTCCACATTGGTTAATCAATAAGACTTGGGAATATTTAAAGCTTTGGAAGTTGGAGAGGTTCTTGTAAGTTAGACAAGAAGCCTAAGTGCCCCATTTTCAGATCATGGACCATCAACTACTCATTCAGGAAAGGACATCTTCAACTTTGATTTACTTGGTTCTTTCAACTCTACCCTCTTGTGATAGTTTTAGCACATAGGCCTATTGAACTATCCCACGCACACAACCTCAGCAAAGACTCTACTTCATGGTGAAATGCATTGCGGTTAACCTCTTTGTCTTTGAGGCTTGAACATGAATAGACACTACATGGACATAGATGGGTCTGCAAACTAGTGGCTTACTCCTCCTTTACAACTAACCATGCCTCCTCTATCTCTCCTCCTCTAAACGAACACACGTAGGTTTTGAGCTCCATAGCCCACAAGTGACAACTAGGGTTTTTTTAACAACAGGACTCTCTACCCAAACAAAACTCATTCCATGGACCACTTCTCCTTTGCACACTGCATAGGTTGCACTACAACTCTCAATGCCAACTTTGCTTCATGGTGAAATGCACTGCGGATAACCTCAAACATCTTAGAGTCAGTGGGAATTCAGTTGGATCGTCTCCCTCCTTTTCGATATTCCTTAGATGCTCCTGGTCACCTTTTACCTACTAGACATGAGCTAAACAAGATCATTAGGGAGGACATCTACAGGCAGTTTTTCCAAGTCACCTGGGTCAATCCTCTAAGAGGGTTGCACTCAAAGATGGCCTTCTAAGTTGATCACTTCTTGGAGTTGAGATACAGGCTCATTGTTCAACCCCAGTATACGTTTCACCATTGGATGCATGCTCTTCGCATTCCTCTAGGCTAGTTCAGAGTAGGTTCTCTTAGACTTCAAGTAGAGACAGACCACCAGATGGATAGACTAACTAGACTCTGCTAGGTATGTCATTTACAGGAAGTGGAGACTGAGGTGCACTTCATCCTTGGATGCCATGTCTACTACAAGATCAGAGGAAGTTTTCATTGCTTTTCTAGAGATTCTCAAACCCTCGCTGACTTTTTTAGGTACCTCGATCAGAGTTGTTTGGCCCTATATATGCACGAGGCTCTTACGTTCCGAGTGCATATTCTTAAACCTCCCATCAAACAAGACCCCACACAGAGGATCACGAAAATTTTCAAGGTACTGCCTTCAAACAAGGGCACCAAAAGATCGATTGATACCAGTACGTATCCAAACTCTAGATCAGTGAGGATCCATGGGACCTCACCCTGCCACATGATATCTCAACAATAGTTTCATCTCTGATCCATTCCTAGGAGAGAGACTAAGTCCTCCAGCATTTCGCAGTGTGTGAACCCCACCAAGATATGATTTAGTGGACAGTCTGCACTTGCCATCGGCTCTTCATCGGGACAACATACTTTGTTGATTTTCTTCAATTTTATTCATTCAGCCTCAGATGTTAGGATAGATGGGTCTAATCGTCAGACCTATTAGCTCCTGGATCTTCTCCGCTAGGGCCATATGTTGGTTTACTTCATGCATTGTATATTTGATTTAATTTATGCATTGTATCTTTTATAGGAGACCATTTGGTTCTCCTGCTTTGTATATACATCAGTGTACTCATCAGTCCCTTTGACCTACTTTGTGGCATTAGTTGGACATAAATATAATTATCTTATCTTATCTTATCTACAGTTTTGAGGATTGAACACATATAAACCCTACGTGCACACGAATTGGCCTGCAAACTGATGGCTTATTCTTCCTTTAAAACGAACTACACCTCCTTAGTCTCTCCTCCTCAGAATGGACACACATAGGCTTTGAGATCCGCAGACCACAAGAAACAACTAAGGTTTTTAAACAAAGTAATCTCTATCCATACAAAACTCGCTCCACGGGTCATAGAAAATAACAAAGTATAACCACAAAAAATTGGCTCAAAAACTGCCTTCCTTTTGCCCCACGAAATTCTAGTTTTCTTGCCTCATATTTGTAGTTTCATCTCAAAACTACATCCTACTCATCATTGATAGCTTGGTAGAAGACTCGATTGCAACTCTCTCCAATGCGTCCACCCCTCGATTGAATTTTCCACACCTTTATCCTATCATTTGTTGCATTCACTACTGCTAATAATTCCTTGATAGTAGGGTTTGTGTGGAGGACAGGATCAGGTCAAAAGTTGTGTGTGAGATCCAGAAAGTAATCCTAATCATCTTTTATGATCCACATCCTCAGACGGCTAAGGTTTTTTTTCAGAAGAAAAAATAAAATTTTCATTCATTTAAGTGTGAAAGTTTTACAATGGCAAGGTGCTTTATCCCTTGTAACAGTTCAGAGAACAGATATTGGGTGTATACCAATCTGGGTGTGGCCAGTGTGGTGCAGAGTACAAACTCTGTTTACCTTAGAAAAATCAAAACAAGGCGCCAATGCACCATACACTGCAACAACAACAAAAAAAAAAACAAAAAACAAAAAACAAAAAAACAAAAAACAAAAAAAGTAATATGGTCTAGGAACCAAACCAGATAGTGTTAAAAGTTGGTCCCATCAAGGGGAACAGTGCGGAGAAAAAAATAAATAAATAAATAAATAAAAATAAAATTAAATAAATAAATAAATCTTTCGAGGGATGAGGGAATATACCAAAAAACATGTAGGATGATACTCCAATCCATTCAGGGTTTACCTTTTCTGTTATTTGCATTCAAAATTGTCATTTCATTTCCTTAGATCAATCCAATACTCAACCATTAATAAAAACTCAACCTCAAACTTTCAGAGAGAAAAACCAATAATAATGATTTATAGGCTGCCTATGAAGGACTCAGTATTGGCCTAAAAAAATTGTGGTTTTGTTACGATCCAAGGAAAGAAAACAGAAAAAATAGCAAAGTATAACCCAAGAAACTGCCTTCGTTTTGTCTCAAGAATTTCGAGTTTACTTGTCTCATATTTGCAGTAAGTGGTGGCTTGTCTCAGATATGGTTTTGTGAGATGTGTCTAGTTAGAAAGTTTATGAGGAAGAAGGTGAAAAAACGAGGCTTGGAGAAGTGGGTGGAAGAATATTGGGAGAAGAGCTTGGGCTATATTCCTCAAGGCTTAATTTTATTGAAGGTTTGGATCAATGTGGTTTTTAATAGTAAATCGAATGCAGACTTTGTGAAGAACATGGTGTGGTTTTAGGGTTCATCAATTTGCATTCTTAAAAGTTAGCACCTAACTTTTAACCCGAAGACAAAATCGTTTATTTTTCAACATATCTAGGCTCTTTTCCTAGTTTGCCTAAATGGCTTTGGACCTGGGATTTTATGGAAAGAGTGGGGAAAGAACATGGAAATTCCTTTACCTCGATGAGAAGGTGTATGAGTCTCCTAGAGTTATTAATATGAGAGTGGAGAAGGTGTTCAATAAAGTGTGTTGGAGAATGTAGTAGGGAGGTTACTTATTCAATTCTCCTTAACCTTAATAATTGCTTGTGAACCTTATTTATCTTCTTATATTTCTTTATTAGTTCTTTTCATCAAACAATTATCAAGATAAAAAACAATAAAGACAATGGACACAAGAATTAGGCTCCAATCTGGGGCAAAAAACCTCTTGAAGTGGAAACCCAAAACGAATCTCTTCTCTTCTTATAGAATATGCTTCAAATGAAAAAAACCAAGACTCAAAACCCTAGGCCAAGTCCTCCTTCAAGCACCAAGTCAGCCCTTCAATAATCTCTTCCAAATAAGTCATAGTTTAACCAAGTCAACGAAGGTCAAATCACTTTGAATCTACTTCATTTCAGAATTTTGGTCTACTACTTCAAATCTGCAATTTTGGTCTCTTGGAATAGTAGAAATCCTTCTTTATGGTACATGTCAACCTTCTAAGAATTCCTTCCTCAAGCAAGTTATTGTCTCCAAAGTCAACAAGATTGAAATTTAGGTCAAAACAGTGTTTCATCTCTCCTACAACTTGGATATGATATACTTGGCCTCTTGCAACTCGAATTTGTAATTCTCAGCCTACAAAAACCCTAACCCTTGCACATGTTGATAGAAATAGATAAAAATTAGGTCTCCTTCCTTCACTAAGTTTTCTTCCTTATCTTCTATCCTTCTTCGCTCCTCTTCTTACTTAATATCGAACTTTTGTTATTATAGATCAATTTGGTGACAAATGAGATCGAAGTTACTTGAATATATAGGCTTTCCATGAGGTCAAATACCCCTCTCTAGGTCGACTTCTTGCTGGTAGGTACGAGTTGTACTTGGAGGCTCATAAGAACTTTCTAGACTCAAAATAATATCTTTTACATGTTACATCTTTCCCTATAGGGTCTTATACAATTGACAAGGACTCTCTTAACTAAATATTATTTTGACATGATAAACCCTAGGAGCATAAAATGCATTCTTGACCTAGATGACCATTAAAATGAAGCATGAAACCCATGCTTAAAAATAATATGTTTCTTTCTTCTTTTTCTTGTGGCATAAGATATACATATTGACATGATTACAATGACAACTATGAAGCCTGAAACTAGTTATATTTTCTAGCACTCCTTCTTAACTAGCGAGGTATTTATAATTGTACACCATGTACAAGGATATTCTCAAACTAAAGGTTCTCATTAGAAGAGTTGGATTGGTAAGCCATCTTTAAGCATCATCATCATGACCAACATTTTCAATGTAGTAAGGTATTTACTTGACAAGATCTTCTTATATCATAGCATAATGTTGGGAGGATTTATGTGAGATACCACACTACCTCTTCAAGGTACATACCCTATCTGTATCTTCACTAGGTATGTCTTTTTAGGACTATTCTTATCTTGGATTTTGAATCCTCAAATAATATTGGTCCTCTTCGACCACTCTTATCTTGGATACTTGTCCAATCCTCAAAGAGTGTTAGCCCACTTCCTATCTTGGATTTTCTATCCTCAAGGAAATCTCAAATGCTTATCCAATCCTCCATGCTCCCTATCATGGCATTCACTTAGACGTATAGTTTTTATTCATGGCCTATTGCATGACACATGATAGAAGACAATACAATGTTCATCATCACTCCCTCTCAACTAGGGAGGGTATCTTCATTCCCTTTTTAATCAGTGAATGGATCATTTCTCCTTCATAAGTACTTGAGGAGACTTCCTACTCCCTCTAAAGCATAGAGGAGATTCCTTCACTTCCTTTAAATTGGGAAGTCATAACCACAAGCTTTTCAACTTGTCTTCATAAGTGTATCAACTACGAGTTCTTCATGGATATTTTTAAGTAATAGTTGTGTAGCTCCTTCTTTCCTTTGTATCTCATCAAATTGAGCTTCTTTCTTCCTAGATGTTGTTGATCCATCTTCTTCCTTTAATCTTATGACAAGGTTCAGGCCATCAACATTTCATATCACTTTCCTGTAGATACCATTAATGAAGGCATTATATTGTGTATCAAAATAGAGTTAATCATAACTCCCTCTAAACATGAAAGTGAACATCGGGCCATCTTCTTATATTGCTACCTATCAACCCCAAGTTGATAATATAAACATATTGACTACATAATCCTTCAAGGCCTTACTAAAATCATTTACTCAATCCATATGATTTTTGAATTGAGTTTAAAACCAACAGTTGAACTTGCCTCAATTGTGATCATGCATCTTTGCAATATCCTTCTACGTAGCAAAACAATATGTTAACAAGATAACCAATACCAAAACATTAATATCATAATTACCTCATTATGATGGCCTTTTTGGATTTTGTTTTCTTTTGAGATCAACATCCTTTCTCATGATTCATCTTCGAATTGTATAAGAATGCATTTATCTTAATCAGGGTCCCCATGGATCAAACTTGATTACCAAGCTACAATATCTTTCTTGGATTTGTCATCGTTAACTCCCTTTCTTTCTTCCAGAGACTATACTTGGTGTTGATCAATATTGTTATATTTATGCCATGTTGTTGGCTGCGTGGGGCCTCACCCAGATTCAGCATTTAATTAGCCAAACAAATCCCTACACTACTGGCCCTTTTGGCATCAACCCGTGGAGCGCAAACCGAAGTCTCACCCGAAGCAGTATGGGGGGATGCTAGAACCAAGTTTCCGCACGCTTAGATGGTCATGATTTCAGTTACCTTCTTTTCCTGATTTCGTGCAAGTCGTTAAGTTATGGGGCTCTGTCAGTCTAGAAATTTATTCCGCCCTTTGGTACCTCTGTAAAGGAGGGCAATTGACCTTCGCACAGCCCTAACCTACGGTCCAAGTACTTTCACATTGCTGCAACAGCGTATTGTACAAGTTCCCACGTTATCTTAAGTGTTTTACTTATCTTACTAAACAATCACAGTTAGCACCACGTAATCTGATATTCTTACTTGCATTCGATTAACTAATATAGTCACATACATTCGCGCATCACATAAACATTGTAAATTAAACCCAAAATGCAGTATAACCAGATGCATTAACAAGAAATAAAGACATATAAATTGTAGAATACTTCTCTTTATTGATATCTTCAGATCATTATAAACTCTACCCGCCCTGCACACAGAGCTACAGGGGTCCATGCACTCAGCTGCAGACTTCTACCCTAGGCCTTTGAACTCAGCTGTAGAGCCTCTACCTATGCTAAGACCCGAAACTTAGATTTCTCTACCAAGACTCCAAGCCTTGTCTTCCACTCCCCAAAAACTTATCACTACTTAGAGCTTACTTACTTAGCTCTTTTTATACAATCCCATGGTCCGCGAACCATGGGTAGATCTTTACAGCTAACTTTACACTTTACAAAATAAGGGCAGAAAACCCTTTAAGACTCATGACACCTTCCCGCTCTACAACCACAAAATGTGGAGAGTTTACAAATTTATTACAAAATTTGACCCAAAACATGGACTTTTAGCCCCAAAATTATCCTTGGTAGATCTTGTTCCCAATAGGCCCCCAACACAAACATCGTGACTCACCCTCAAGTCACTCTGTGGGCACAGAGACCTTAGCGCGAAGACCTCCTAGCTCAACCTATATGACCGCAACCTCGACAGTGCACTGTGCGACCGCTTACTCTGCTTCTTCAACCATCTTCTCGGACACAGATCCTGAACTATCAGCGTGAAGCTGTTGATGAGTTGCTTGCAGATTCGCAAGCTTCCCTTCAATAGAAGTTGTGACCATGTAAGCCTCATCCAACCAAGGCTTCAGTCGCACCTTCAGTACTTCCTCCTTGTGTTGCGTTGCATCTACCTGTTCTTTCATAGTCTCTGTGTGAGTACGATGGTTCACGTTGTGCCTTTGACCTCGTCATAGCCAATGTGCATTAGGTTCCTCATGCAACCTCGTCAGGACCTCGAACAATTATTCAAAAAGTGATGTACAGTCTGCTCCTGCACTGTCAACTTCCGCTACCGCCTCTGTGACAATGGTTTCACGTTGCTCCTTTACTTCTAGCAGAGTTGAAGGCTGGGCCTTCAACTGTAATTCGGTAATCTGTAGGTTCAACTCCAGCTGAACCCTAGTCATCTATGTGCGAGCATCGCGCACCCCTGTAGCCAGCTTGCAGATGCGCACCTCGACTAGTTCTTCCTCAGGAATGACCAACTCTAGGACCATTCGACATGCTGTCTCCACAACCTAAATTATTTTCTTATTTTGCGTGGTTACCTCGGCCATGATGACGATGGAAGAGTCTCGTTGTAGGGCCATCTACTCATTGTTAATATGTTGCTCGTTGATCACCTGTAGAGCACAGTGCTCACGGGCCCTCAGCTCTGTAATCACTCCATCCTGCAATAGGCGGAGCACCTCACCAGGGAGCGCTACCAGATTAAACCCCACTCCCTTGAGGGAACTGATAGTGGGCCTGTCAGCTTCATTCTTTGTGGTCAATGCTCCATCGGGCAACACTATCGCATTGCAGACCTTTGCGCACAACATCTCAGTAGCTCCTGAAGCGCTGATAGCAAGGCTGGTGGTCATTGTGCCAGCCTGTGATGTGCGGGTCTATAGCTCCTACAGACCTATCTGGATGGCCCCTAATATTAGTTGTTGTTTCTACTCAAATAGTTGTAGGGCCTCCACGATAACATCTGGTACCATGTCTCCAATGTCGTGCAAATCGCACTCTATGAGGGTGATTGGGCCCAATGATGTCTTAGTGGCTTTCGACTTCTTCCTCGACCCTCCTTTCTCTTGTTCCCTTAGATGCTTGATGCAGGAAAGCGTTGCCTATTGTTCCACGTCGTGCCGCCCTGTCTGCTCGTCTGTCTCTTCCTCTATCTTGGGTAAAGGTGAACTCGTGCCTTTGTCAAAGCCCCGCTCTATTCCACCTATTTGCTTCTCCATCTTCTGAGTGGTATCGCACTCCGACTAGGCCTTCGTAGCGGCCTCCTTCTTCCTCTTCTCGGCCAGTTGTGCCATCTTGAGCTTGGCCTCCTCCTTCTTGCAATGCACAGCAGAATTGTTCGCCCCCACTGCTAAGTCTAATGTAGTGCACCACTCTACCGAC
Organism: Pinus taeda; assembly: GCA_000404065.3. Classification (NCBI taxonomy): domain Eukaryota; kingdom Viridiplantae; phylum Streptophyta; class Pinopsida; order Pinales; family Pinaceae; genus Pinus; species Pinus taeda. The sequence continues at coordinate 2,894 of APFE031673254.1, read as the reverse complement.
CAGCGATCAAGTATTGCATCAATGACGTCATCAGTTTCCAAGTAAGGCAAGTCATACCATGTCTTTGCAGGGTCCTTTTGCGCCCTAATTGACACATGGTGAAAATCTTCCTTGAACTCCACATAGCCCTGTTGATTGGGAAACATAGTTGGTGACACCGCGGTTTGCGATTACTGGCCATGTGGATGTTCATCTCCATCAAGATCCAGTAGATTTTGTTGTCCTTGATGCACTGCGCATCCTTGGTCACCCACAATGAAGCATACTTCATTGCTTCTGGTAGGTCTGGTGTGATCGAGGGGAATTGATTTTCCTTTGGTAGCTTCCATGCTACCAGCACAATAGATAGCAAGAGCCACGCGTAGTCGAAATTCTTGCTAAGCTCATGTGCCTCGCAGCAGTTCGTAAGGAACTCACTGTAGAGATAGTGCGCCCAATTGAACTGGACTCCTTCGACGCACTGGGTTGTTAGCGCGATCACAGGTGGGCACCTCATCTATGTGACATTTCCTTCCAGGCTAAAATCTGCGTGGCCACCTTTACGGCAGGGTCATTGATACTTGATATGGCATATTTGCGCGACTTCTTCAGAATCTTAAATTTCTCCTTTATGGCCTCTGCGAGGGCCTTCTCACCACCTTTTCCGCCAAACATCATGGCTAGATTTTCTCCTATGTAGGGTAGCTGCATGATCTTGTGGATCAACATGTCGGTGATGGGTATTGGATTTTCCAGCCAAAGACACCCATCATGCACCAAGCATAGCAGCTGCTTGATGACCAATACTGTAATCAAGGTGTAGTTGTAGTGCGGCATGTTGAGCCTCAAAATTACTCTTTCACTAACAACTCTTCTCATTCCTTTTCTTTGTTTTTCCATGGGAAAGATGCATTCTCATCACCAATGACCAGTATATATTGTCTTAAGGAGGAAATTTAGTGATTTACATGTGTTGGGTTGTGTTATATTCTTTCCACATAGTTAACAGGGGGTTTGAGGGGTACCCGTAACCCCACTTTATGGGGTCAGGGGCAACGCCCTGGAAAATTTTGGTTTTGGACCCTATGTTAGGTTGGGCTGACCCACCTACGGTTTTGTGCATGATTTTCGAACATGTTTTTTGGACGCGATGGTTTTCGGTCCATGGTTTTGGACACGATGGTTTTCAGTCCATGGTATTGGATGCTTCGGCATGTATAAATATGTATTGTAACATTGAAAGGAACATAATGAAAAAACAAGTTGGTAGTCCCGGTTTTGGGATCCAGTGGGAAATCTCTGTGTATACGTGTTTTATGTGTTATGCTCTCGCATTTTTATTTTTCTTGTGATTTAGAATTTGTATGCAGGTAATTTCTGTACGGG
>APFE031673243.1:0-25656 GCA_000404065.3 Pinus taeda | reverse complement strand
ATTTACCATACGTCTAGTTATTTTATATTTTTATTTATTTACCATACCTCCACTTTATATTTTTCTTTGTTTACACCCTTGCATGTATATAAGGTGACTTGTGGAGTAAATATAAAAAATGTTTTATTTATTTACCATACTTCTCATTTATTTATATTTTTATTAATTTACCATACCTCTTTTATAAATATGGTATTTGGCCCATAGGATTCACTTAAATAAAACCTATTCTTGAAAATGGGCGAATAGAAGGTTGTAACTCCTAATTTCAAGGGCTAAATTTACCTTTTTTACCCTCTCCCTTAAAATAAGGTGGGCTATTTGAGGTGATTTGTAAAAATGTACTAAGATACAAAATATTCGCCCACTAAAATTTAAAACCCCTTAATTTCGCCAAAGGGCGAACATTCGCCCCTAAAATTTTCTATGATCAGAACTCAATAAACTCTTGAAAGCTAAGATTATTTTTCCTGTCCGACATTCAAACTGGATTTCCAATATGGTGCCTGTTAGAAAGAAAAATAGAGACATCAGGATTTGCATAGATTTCAGAAATCTGAATAAAGCAAGCCAAAAAGATAATTTCCCATTACCTACCATGGAGCAGATACTCCATTCAGTAGCAGGTTCTGAGTTAATGTCCTTTTTAGATGGTTTTTCAGGATATAACCAAATTTTGATCCATCCTGATGACAGACTCAAAACTACCTTCAGAACAAAATGGGGAACTTATGCTTACCAGAAAATGCCTTTTAGACTTATTAACGCAGGAGATACATTCCAAAGAGCAATGGATATAGCTTTCAAAGGATTGATCAATAAAACAATAGTTGTCTATTTAGATGATATTACTGTATTTTCCAAGAAAAGATCCAATCATTTACATGATTTGAATCAAATCTTTGAAAGCTACAGAAGGTATGGTATTTCACTGAATCCCAAAAAATCCTTCTTTTCTCTTAATCAGGGAAAGCTCTTGGGCTTCATCATTTCCAAATATGGTATTTATATTGATCCGGATAGAATTAAAGAGATTTCTGAAATTCCATTCCCTCATAACAAAAAATCCATGCAGTCATTTTTAGGTCAAATTAACTTTGTTAAGAGATTTGTTCCTGATTTTTCCCATATTATTTTACCATTGCAAACCATGATTAAAAAAAATTCAGTGTTTAGATGGGAATCTCCAGAAAAGGAAGCATTTGACTCTATCAAACAATCAATAATCAATGCTCCCGCTTTAAACACTCCTAATTTTTCTAATCATTTCATACTGTATACTATCGCGTCCACTTCATCTTATGCACTAATACTCACTTAGATTAATGATCATAACTTGGAAGCACCAATTTCATTTTATAGTTCAAATCTTCAGGGTGTTGAACTAAATTATTCAGAAGTTGAAAAACAAGCCTTTGCTGTGTACAAAGCTGTCAAACACTACAGACCCTTCCTTTTAAAAGCCCATAAAAAAGTTATAGTTCCTTTTCATGCAGTAAGGCAATTACTAATCCAAAGGGAATTAGGAGAAAAAAGGGCAAATTAGATTACAACACTACAAGAATATGACTTGGAAATCAAGCCAACAAAGATTGATAGGGGCCAAGGTTTTTGCAGGTTATTAGTAGGAGCATCCAACATTCAAGAATCAGGTGATACAGAATATACTGAAGAAATCAATCAGATAAGTATCACTGATTCTGAATCAAAATATGCAGACTTGATCTTTTATTTGAAAAATGGATATGCACCTCCTAATATTTCTTATAAAAACAAATGTGCCATTAAATTAAAAGAAAAAAACTTCATAAGCGTTGATGGTGTACTTTTTAGGCAAAATTATGATTCAATTTTATTAAGATGCCTAGAAAAAACTGAAGTGCAAAAGGTTTTGCAGGAGCTACATGACGGATCAGCAGGAGGACATTTTGGAGCTGATACAACAGCCCACAAAATCATTCATGCTGGATATTATTGGCCCACCCTATTCAGAAATACTCACGAATATGTAAGGAAATGCCGAAGTTGTCAAATCTCCAGTGGAAGATAGAGAAAACCAGCTTTCCCTTTGCAACCAGTCAACATTGATCAACCTTTCGAGCAATGGGGATTGGATATCATTGGGTAAATAACTCCATAGTCCTCCAAACAACATAAGTATATCCTTACTGCTACTGATTACTTTACTAAGTGGGTTGAAGCAATTCCTTTAAAGACAACAAACTCTGAAGTAATTATAGAGTTTGTAGATCAATTCATCATTACTAGGTTTGGTGTCCCAAATGCTCTTGTTTTCGATAATGCATCTTATTTCTCTAGAAATTCTATGTTTGAGTTCGCTATTAAAAGAGGATTTAAATTGAAATATTTTGCAAATTACTATCCTCAGGGTAATGGTTTAGCAGAATCTACCAATAAAAATCTAGTTAAAATTATTAAGCGAACTATTGCACAGAATCATAAAAACTGGCACAAATCTTTGATATTTGCACTATGGGCTGATAGAATAACGCAGAAGGCTTCCATAGGTACTTCTCCATTCAATCTTGTATATGGGAAAGAAGAAGTTCTACCAACCAATCTATTGTTTCCTTCTCTAGCCCTAGTTCAGTTTATTGAAGAAAGCCCCCCTTCTTCTATTCAACTTAGACATGATCAAATCCTAAAATTAGAAGAAGGAAGAGAAAAATCCAAAATTACTCATGCAAAACATTAGCAAATTATCAAGTCATCTTTTGATTCAACTTCATCCAATTCAAAACAATTACAAGTTGGTGATCTAGTTCTGAAATGGGACAAAGCCCATGAGGATAAGGGAAAACACACTAAGTTCTAGAAGATGTGGCTTGGACCATTTCAGATCAACGAGAAGATAGGCCATTCTACGTTCATATTACAAGATCTATCAGGAAAGAGGGATTCTCTTCCTGTTAATGGCCTCTTCTTAAAGAAATTATTCAATTGAGGAGGTAACCCCTTCTCCTTTTGTAAATATTCAAATTTCAGCAGAATTTGTAGTTTTTAGGACTATTAGGAAATAAAGTTGTAAGATATCTCCCATTGGCCTTTGCTATACTGAAAAAGTTGCTCAAAAGAAGTAGTTTTGATATTTACTTTTAAAATAGAAGCCTTAAACAAAAGGACACTTTCTAGGAAATTAGGTATATTCACATTCTGAAACCCCATTTCATTTTTATGAAATCTTCTCAAGATTTAGAAGTACTGTAAATCATTTTAATGTTTTCAAAATGGCCACAAAAAAGGTTATCAATATCAAAACAGAAACTAATTCAATCTTAGCATCTTCAACTCTTACCCTCTCATCCATTCTCTCTTAAAGAGAAAATTGTCCATCCCATTCATCCAAGTTTATGATTACTCAAAGTGTAATTCTAAAATATTTGATATAAAAGATAAGAGGTCTTATTACAAGCCTGCTTACCATGATCATTGGGAAATAATTTAACCGAAATTACCAACACTGCATACCAAAACAGGGTAATGACTTATAATTATAAGACAAGGGGTCTCATTACGAGCCAGCTTGTTCAGTTAGATTACAACCAGTGAATGGCATTGTCAAACAGCTGGCCACCAAACCAGGACAATGGATTTTTATCTTACAAAATAATAGAAAAGGAAAAAGAAATACAAAATATGAAAGCATATTTTGAATTCATTCTTTTAATCATACTCTGAAATGGATGGGATGATTGACAGTCAAATGGTTAAAAGGTATCCTTGTGGAAACTGTGAACGTTTGCTGGCAGCAAAGGCTCTACCTATGACAAAGGAGTCAATTAAAAAGGATAAGTTGGAAAAGTTCTTTGTTTTATCATTATCAACCAAAAAAGGCCAATTTAAAACATAGAATGTATTTAATTTTAACAAGAGAAGAAATTAGCAAAAATAGCTCTTATTATATTCAGAATGTATGTATACCTAGTTATATTAGAATTTTCTTCTTTGATAATATTTCTATATAAAAAAAAAGTCAAGGTATTTCAATATTTCTCAGAGATAACTGTTTCTCCCAGCAAATCACCAATTGTTGTGCTATACAGCAACCCCCCATTTCATAAAATTTTACTTTCAAAACTATAATATGAAATGGGTCCCTTTTAGATAAAATTGGTATCAACTTATCATTCCTCAAAAGGTCCAAAAAGAAACAAAACTTTATAAACCTTTTGAGACAACATATAATCGGTCTTATAATAAAAAATGAATAATTCTTTATTATTGCGATAAAGCGATCACAAGATCGCATATCGCAATAACAAAGGATGCATAACAAAAGACCCATTGGTTTTCCCCGATGCGACAAGCGCGAATAACTATTGGATATCGGGAAGGTACGAAATCGTAACAAAAGACCCCCTCTCTTTGCTCCGATGCGATATCGCTATTAGCAACTAGGGAGTGTAACATGCATGCAAATCCCTCTTCTAAAAACTCCCGATGCGAATTAGCAATATTGCCATCGGGGATTGGGGATTTCGCAATGACACCAATATAACTACTCAAACATTCCTCTGATCTCTGATTACGATAAAGCTAAGCGCGAATTTCAAAAAGGATTGATAAGGCTTGGGTATATTATATTAAATCATTATTAAAAGCCTTTCTATTCCCAATAGTGATTCACTTGCAATCAACCTCCAAAAAATCAAAGCCACGCTTAAATAAACTATTCAACGAATAAATAATATGATGAGCATTTAAATGACTGACAGGTTTAAATGGCCAATTAATGGAATAATTATGCCAAAATCTCTTCAGAGATTGTATCTGCGGTAGTCTTATTTTAATCTTCCATTATTCATTGATTGATATAACTCTTTCATACTTGGTTTGCGCTACCTATTCTTTGCATTACTTTCATTTTATCTCCTGTGTAGAGCTCCTCCGAAGCAGTGAATTTAGGCCAAATGGGGAAGAAGTCTAAGAAATTTGGAACAGCTTCAGCTTCCGCAGTAATAGGACAACATACTACCTATCCGGGACCAAGTAAAAAAGTATTAATCTTAGACACCACATGTCTTGGTCTCAGTAATACTACTTGGTAGAGCATCTATAATCTTGTTGAGGCCGAAGAGCCTCAGGAAACATCAGTACAAGCTACAGCAGGCTCGAATCGGAAGTCCGAGGCTACCCTAAAGGATTTGGCCAATTCTTACCTACACCAGATAGCTGCTCGAGAGAAAATTCTTCCGTACACAGATGTGGTAAGATGGGCAGTTGAGGAAATTCCAATTACAAACAGAACATTTTTCACTATCGACGGGAGAGTCTTCGGTTCATTTCAGCCCAATGATTTGAGACAAATGTACCATTTTCCCGAACTAGAGAAGAATTATAACCTTAGCATTTCTGGAGAAGTTCAGAGATGAAAATGAAACTGAATCAGCAGCTATACGGGAATGGAGATAGAACCCCGCGAAACACAAGCATGAGTCCTCGGGTAAGTACTTTGTCGATTCCTTGTGTTCTCCTTATTGTTATGCTGGAGCGATGATGTGTAGGATTTGGGGGTTGCATGATTAGTCAAAATTCTCCATAGAGATGGTACCTTTAATGGAAGCAGCATGCAATAATGAAATAATGGATTGGGAGGATATATTATCTGATAAGTTAGCAACAGCTATTCTTGAGTTCAGAAACAAAACCCGCATTACTAATAGGTTTATTCCACCATTTTACTTTAGTGCCTATATCTTAGATACTCTCTATTTTAACTCTGAATTTCCTATACTGGGGTGGAGATGGACTCCACAGGACCTCATGCCCATTCATATCTATCACCAAAAGTTGTGGAAAGCCCATTATAAACACCACCTATATCAAGTTTGCAATGGATTTATGTTAACCATTTACTATGCAATTTTTGACAAACCTGCTCCTAAGATTTCCTCACAAGCAGAGATTGACTTGAAAGCCCTAAGAACTTGGTCTACCCCCTACTAGCACAGGGCTGTAGTAAAGCGACAACGGAAAAGGAGAAGGAATGATCAACCTTCCCTGTTCCCTGAACAAACAGTAGAAGCCAACGTAGTTTGGAAGGAGGAGTTCGATCCTTCCGATGACCTAACAAAGTTGTCCCAATATGCTAGAGCCTATTCGGTGGCCACCATGGACAAGGCATCAGAAGCGAGTAATTTGTTAAAAGAAAAAGACCAGGCAATCGCTTCATTACAAGCACAACTATCGGAGGCACAACAGAAAGCAGAAGAATTAGAACAACAATTGTCAATGCAGCGACAGTTAAATAATCAACTGAACAAGCAGTTACATGAAGAGAAACAAAGGGTAGATTCAAGTGTGATTCAAAGGCAGAAATAATTATCAGAGGCATTAGCAAAATTGAAAACAATGAATGAATAGATGGTAAAGACAAAAGATGAGCAAATTGCTCAGTTATCAGGTCAAATAGAGAGGTTCAAGAGTCTTTCGCAGCCTGCCGATTTTAGAGTAGAAGCACTACAGATTAATAAGGCACTGGTAACACAAATAAGATTATTGTGTCATAAAATTGCTCAAGTTGAACCCCTGTGTGACATAACAACATCAATAACTGATAAATCAGTCGATGCTAGACAGGACTTAGAGTAGGCCGATGAGACCTTAATAGATTTTCTTACTTTGCAGGACACTAATGAGGGATAGGCAGAAAATTTTCCTAAAATATTAGATTCCCATAAAGAAATTCTATTCATGGAGTGGCAGTCCCAATTGATGAAGGCAGAGAGAGCAGTTTCTAGATGCAAATTATCCACAGGTAATTTGATTGAATTGATTAACAATACTCTCTATTTATCTAATATGATCTCTCAATGTACACCAGGTAAATTACTATTGGCCAAAACATTGGAGAAATCATGTTATCAAGAGTTGGAAAAGAATGGGAGATTGATCACAGGTATTAAAAGTTTAACTTGGGACACTTATTGGTCGTTCCTAGTAAAACCATACAGCCAGAGAGCCGCCCTCAAGTGCCTAACAGATGCAATTAGGTGTATCATTCCCGATATACATGATGCCACCTATTCTGCTCAACTAAATTCTCGTCCCAGCCGCCCTCAAGAAGTGGAACCGATGCTAGCGATATGCCAACTCAGGTCGAAAGGCAAACAACCAAAGTGATGAATCATGCTACCGACTACCAGATTGCTGTGGGGGAGATATTAAAGATCAAGTTATACCAATTTAGTAGCATTTTAATTTTGTAGATAGTTAGTTTAATTAAGTATTTATAGACCCTTTCATGTATTTAGAAAGGGTCGTAAGTTTTTGTATGACTTAAACTTGAAGTTGCACTATTGTACTTTAGGTATATTTTTTTTATAAAGACTGGGCCAATTATTCCAATTTTGATAACGAAGCTTTTATGTGGATGTGCACTACTGCCTTTATTTAAAAGTATCTTTGAGTCAAAAGAAGGAATTCAAATTGCGATTGATGTTGGGAATGATTTGCAGCTTATGGTACTACTATCGATGTTTGAATTCATTCTTTTATTTGATCATTCTTGGTATTATTGAATATATGCATGTGTTTTAACAACATTCTTTATACTTTCCACTATTGGATGTTTACAACGTGCTTTTCTTCTAATCATACATGTATCAGTGATATAAAAAGACAAGTGTAACAATGTTTTATTAATTACTTTGTTCAACTATTTGAACAAATAAATTATTATATGAAGGAATGTCTATGTTTATTGAATAGAGTCATCTATATGCCTATTGATGAACAGAGATCATCAAACGTTGCACTTAAGAATAGAATCTTCCCGTGATAGAATAGTTGTTTGTATTTTCGCTTTTTAGATTAAGTCATTCATCCATTATAACTTATTAGAATACCAGTCACTCATCCATCCTTTTTTATTCATCACTGGAAAACTGGTCCCATTATGTCCAATCAGAGCCACCATCCCAAACGGAAAAGGAGTTGTATTAAGGTCCGGACCGGGTGATTATCCCCCGATGTTGATGCAACGATTTTTGAGGCATCAACATTTTTTGCTCTAGAAGGAGGGCATCAACTATGAATGGTGAGTAAATCAAAATCTATAGACCATTCTCAAGGGAATCTCCCTCCACCTCACCTTGGACCTCCCGTTTGCATTTTGAAATACTAGTATCCAAACGAGAAGAAGAGGGATCAACTACCACTGCTCAACCTCATCATACTTCAGAACGATTAATTCCTGAGTCCCCTGAAGTTTAGTCTCTCATCCATAAACTTCAAGGCTTTTCCATATCACCTTAGAAATCTAAAGTATCTCAAAGCAGTGAGACTTCACAATTCCATCTACCTCACCCTCTCACCAGACTCCAAAGCGAAAATCTCAGCATTGAACCTGCTGAGTTGCCTTTACCGAAAAGGAAAAAGGCTAAAAATAACACTGAAGGATCTCATAGTGAGACCTTTTCTCCATCATCTTCCATCTCATCCTCTCTAGTGTGAAGTCAAACATCCAATCCCCCATTACATATTGTTGTTTAGCAGGGATCACCAACTTCAACATCACAATCTATTCAGTCTTTAATGCCAACTCCTCCCCAAACACCTAGAACTCCATCGATAATCATTTCTACTCCCAAGATGGCTCAGAATCCATGGAATAGTCCTGGTGCGATCACTATGCCTGCACCATTACATCCATTACCGGATTATGCTGAGAAGTGGTTACCAAAATTTAATCCAGATGCTGGAACATTGGCTGAGGAACACATTAATAATTTCATGTTGTCAGTTAATCTAAAAGGAGTAACAGAGGAAGATGTTGTCATTAGGCTTTTCCCCTATACTTTACAAGGATCAGCTGGGTCTTGGTATTTTTCCTTACCCTCTGGATCCATTACCAGCTGGAATATCTTTCAGGAGGAGTTTCTTACCAAATATGGCGATGATAGATCCTTGGCAACACTGGTTAATGATCTTTCAAATCTAAGGATTGAATCTAGAGAACCTATCAAGGAGTTTAACTCCCGATTCAATAAGCTCTTGAATAAAATCCCTACTGATTCCAAGTCAAGTGAGCAAATTAGTAGCGAGTGGTATATCACAGCCCTACCTTCAAATATAGCCATTTTTGTAGATAGGGTTGGGAAACCAACTTTAGCTGAAAACATGAAAGAAGGGCTCGCTGTGGAAAAATGCATTATCACTTTAGAAAAGAAAGCTGCTCTCGAAGATAGGAAATCCAACAGAGTTTCTTTTAAGGATGATTCAAAGAAAAAAACCCCTAAAGATCCATATGATATGGAGGGTCTACAAAAGGTCCTCAAAACAATGTCAAATGAAATGGTTGAAATTAAAAAGCAAGTTGCAAAAACTTCAATAGAGAAACCATATAGAAATTTTAAGAAACCTGAGTCAAAACCACCAAATGTAATATCTAATGCAGATTCAGATCCTGAAGAAGAAGAAGAAGATGAAACAATTTCACCATCTCACGAATTCGAAGAAGAGGAAGTTGTTGAATGCCATGGAATGTGGGACTTCATATTACCTAACTCTGATACAAAAGATGAACAAGAAGCTTTTCCTGTGACTACTAAGAGTAAAGGTGCCCTTGAACCTGTCCAGGCAAGTTCAAAGAAAAGGGGTGCAGGTACTACTACTACAAAGGAAAAGGTACCCACAAAGAAGCTGGCTACAACAGTACCTCAAAACCAACCATCATCCTCAAATATACCTTCGACATCTAAAATGTTGGTAGTATTGGATTCAATGGATTACAATATTGTTTATGATATGAAGAAGACTAAGGCAAACATCATCATGTTTGAACTTAGCAAATTAAAACAACAACAGAAATTGCTTCTTAAGGAACTGAATGCAGTTCCTTCTTCGCCCCTTCCTAGTGGTAAAGCTGCAAATGATTTAGGTCAACCACCTTCTGGTAGAGTTGAAGCTACTGATATGATTCTAATTGGAGACAGATCAAATTCCCATACCCCGCCTTTCCTCTTAACCTACAAGAACTATAATTGAAATCTACACAACTGTTTGATTGACTCAGGGGAATCCTCTAATATAATGCCAGCTTCAGTTTGTTGCAAACTGAACATTGAGCCCCAAAAGTCTTCAATTCACATTGTGCAGTTAGATAGAACCAAAGTCCAGGTTTTAGGGGAAATCAACTCTGTGACTGCCATGTTATCGGTTGATCCATGAGTAGTTCAAAGAATTGATATCTTAATTGCTGATATACATGATTTTTACGGTTTAATCTTGAGTAGGGATTGGTCTGAGAAGCTCCATGGGTATATTTCTACCGATTGGTCCCATATGTGGCTACCCTACAAGGGAAAGCCAAATCAAATAAAAGTAAATCGGGAGAAACATATGACCCATACTATCACAGAATTGGAATGGGAGAATCAACCAATAACATTTAACAATAATATTTTGGGGAATTACTCTTTTGAATCATTATTTGGCAATTATACTGCCGAACAATCTCCTTTCTTAGTAAACAATTTCACATCCCAAATTGAAAATTTTTCACAAACCCATAGATCAAGATGTGTTAATGTTGCTAAAAACACTGTAAATAAAATTGCTAATAATTCTTTATTTTGGTCTTTATACTTTGACGGATCTAAATCCAGTGAAGGATCAGGAGCAGGGTGTATTTTAGTTAGCCCTGAGGGAGAAAAAACGATGTTGTCTTGTAGGTTGGAATTCGAATGCACAAATAATACAGCTGAGTATGAGGTCTTAGTTCAAAGACTATATAAAGCTATTGGCCTTAAAGTTCAATATTTGAAAGTGTTTGGTGATTCAGAGATTGTCATTAAACAAGTTAGAAATACAATTCACTGTCTTTCTAGTCACCTCAAGCACTATCAGTCTTTGGTCCGGGAACTTATATCTCATTTTTTAGCATTGAATATTTCAACTATTCCCAGATCCCAGAATGCAGCAGCTGACTTGCTAGCCAATGTTGCTTCTAAACTCCTACCTTCCGAAGATTATAGCCCAGATAGATTTTCAATAGAGTTAATTTTTAGACCATCAATTCCTGACAATTTCACCAATTGGTGAGTGTTTAATCACGATGAAGACATCTTACATTTCTTGACTTCCGATAAGTCCCACGATGATCAAATCATTGATGAAAGTGATCATGATCTCCAAATGAAAGAAAAGCGCGAGGAAAAATCAATACCAAAACCTGTGGTTAAACTTGAGGATCTCTACGATATTAAAGACAGGTTTAAACAGGTAACCAATTCAAAGCTCCAAAGTTCCACCTTAAGATTTGAATTGATAAACCTTGGTACTAGGCAGAACCCTCAAAACATCAATTTGGGATTAGGACTTTCTATCGAAGAAAGGATAGCATTCATTAGATTATTAAGAAAAAATAAACATGTCTTTGCTTGGAAATATGATGATTTAAAAGAATATGATACATCAATCATTCACCATACCATTCCAATGCTTTCTGAACAAAAACCAGTTCAACAAAAGTTGAGAAAAATACATCCGAACTTAGAGAGTCAAATAAAATCAGAACTCAATAAACTCTTGACAGCTAAGATTATTTTTCCTATTCGACACTCAAACTGTGTTTCCAATATGGTGCCCGTTAGGGAGAAAAATGGCAACATCAGGATTTGTATAGATTTCAGAAATCTAAACAAGGCAAGCCAAAAAGATAATTTCCCATTACCTACCATGGAGTAGATACTCCATTCAGTAGCAGGTTCTGATTTAATGTCCTTTTTAGATGGTTTTTCAGGATATAACCAAATTTTGGTCCATCCTGATGACAAACTCAAAACTACCTTCAGAACGAAATGGGGAACTTATGCTTATCAGAAAGTGCCTTCTGGACTTATTAACGAAAGAGCTACATTCCAAAGAGCAATGGATATAGCCTTCAAAGGATAGATTAACAAAACAGTAGTTGTCTATTTAGATGATATTACTGTATTTTCCAAGAAGAGATCCAATCATTTACATGATTTGAATCAAATCTTTGAACGTTGCAGAAGGTATGGTATTTCACTCAATCCTAAAAAATCCTTCTTTGCTCTTAATCAAGGAAAGCTCTTGGGCTTCATCATTTCGAAAGATGGTATTTATATTGATCCGGATAGGATTAAAGAGATTTCTGAAATTCTATTTCCTCATAGCAAAAACTCCATGCAGTCATTTTTAGGTCAAATTAACTTTTTCAAGGGATTTTTTCCCGATTTTTCCCACATCATTTTACCATTACAAACCATGATTAAGAAAAATTAAGTGTTTAGATGGGGATCTACAGAAAAGGAAGCATTTGATTCAATTAAACAACCAATAATCAATGCCCCCGCTTTCAACACTCCTAATTTTTCTAATCATTTCATATTGTATACTATTGCCTCCAATTCATCTTATGCAGCAATACTCACTCAGATTAATGATCGCAACTTGGAAGCACCGATTTCATTTTATAGTTCAAATCTTTAGGGTGCAGAACTAAACTATTCAGAAGCTGAAAAACAAGACTTTGCTGTATATAAAGCTGTCAAACATTACAGACCCTTCCTTTTAAAAGCCCATACAAAAGTTATAGTTCCTTTTTCTGCAGTAAGGCAATTACTAATCCAAAGGGAATTAGGAGAAAAGAGGGCAGATTCGGTTACAACACTTAAAAAATATGACTTGGAAATTATGCCAGCAAAGATTTTTAGGGCCAAGGTTTTTGCAGGTTATTAGCAGGAGCATCCTGTTAGCACTTGAAATTTCACCTCAGGCTGAAAAAGGCAAACCTCAAGGCAACATCAAACCATTCAGCCTCGTAGCTAGCCCTACGGGGCAGGAGAAGGCTCTCTCCGGTCTATCTCATAGAATCTTTCAATTAGGGAGATGACCAACAAGGTAACACTGATATTAGGCTAGTAAACTGATTAGAAAGATTTGATTTTGGGTTTTTAATTAAATAACGGGTTTTTTTCTGGGCCACATGGGCAAAGTCACAGCTTGAAACAGGGAAATATAATGAACAACACAGGTTATCGACTGAGGCAAGGTAGGAAAGAAATTTAGCATCAAATTGAGACTAAATGAGATGGCAAGACTGGTGAGGAGCTGACAAGGGAAAACAATAACTTTGAATCCTTGTCAAACAGAAGAAAACATTGAACATGAACAAACTTATAGGCAGAGCATGGCAGGCATGAATTCTTACCTAAACACTTCATTTGTTCAGTTAGAAATGATCATGTAGTGAAATGAAACATAACAGATTACATATGAAACAAGAGAAAAACATATGCTAAATTATCATACCACAGGAATCTCAGAAGTCAGAGCTGTGAAATTTTCATTAAAAATCCCTCTGCCAAAGACTGTACAATGAAACTCAGTTCTCCTCCAGCACTCAAAATTTTTTTTCTCACTCTCCCCTCTGATTATTTTTAATACATTAAATAAAATGCTGCTAAAAGTAAAAACAAATCGACCCCAAAACAGGGGCGCTGTTTCAACTAAATCCATGAAAATAGAAGAGAATCCTCCATCTGCTCCTAAAGATAGAAAAGCCTTCCATTATTCCAGCGTGAAGATTTCGAATGGCCCATGAAAACTAGCTGATGATAAAAATAGGAAATCGCACCTTTGAATGCCACTTTGCAACGATTGCCACGTTACTGATATCTTTAATTCATATGCAGAAGGTTCTATAAAACAACGACTTATGTATAAACAACTTAATGCGATTTAAAATCCTCTCATGGCCACTTAAAGATATCAACTGGGGCGTAGATCCACCTGGAGATTTAACTGAAGCTATTAATAGAAGATCGAATCTTATTTCTCTGTTACGCAGGCTCCCATTGATGACACAATCCTCCCATGTTGACAACTGGCTAGCCACGCGGTCTTCACATCGCATACCACTCTGGAAGATGGCTTCTGCCAAAATGGAATGATGACCACTGAAAAGATGTTTGTCACTTTACGGAAATTGCCATATAGGGAACAGTAAGATTGAATTTTATTATGCTATAAAAAACTTCTATTAGCTACTGTGTTTTGAATTTTTTTTCCATAACCTCATTGATGGTCATGGTCCTGAGTTCTCTCCCATGTCTCATTCGAACAGTCAGAGTTTTCACTTTCAACCTCTTTTGGCCCCACAACTGCCATCAAAGGTATCTTCTGTGTTTCTGAATTCCAAATTAGTTTGCTAAGACGCTCACCAAATGATAATTCTGTTCTAATATTTTTCTCTTTCATCTTTGCCACTACCTTCCGACAATATTGAACCTGAGTGTCTGTTACAGGTACAATACAGGGTGGCATTGGAGAAAGCCACAAAGGAAAGTCACCAGCATAATGCTCTATCAATATACCAAAGAACCTTTCAAGAGATCCTAGGATGGCCCTATGAATCATGATGGGTCATTTTTTTCTCTGAATTTGAATCAATATAAAATAGATCAAATCGCTGAGGCAAATTGAAATCAACCTGAACTGTCGAACATTGCCTCTTTCTTCCAAGTGCATCTTCAATCTTAAGATCAATCTTTGGACCATAAAACGCACCACCTTCTTCATCAACAGATTAGTCCCACCCCTCGTCTTCAAGAGCATCTTTTAAAGCACGGGTTGCTTTCTCCCAAATAACATCACTGCCCACTGTCTTTTCAGGTTTTGTCGATAGGTTTATTTCATAATTTTTAAAATCAAACTGAGACAAGATTGCTTCTGTCAGATCTAAAACACTTCTTATTTCTTCCTTGATCTGGCTGGGAAAACAGAAGACATGTGCATCATCCTGGGTGAAACCCCTTACACAGAAAAGACCATGTAAGCTTCCTGACATCTCATATCAAGATTATCTTGCAACTGATTAGGGCGATGCAGTCATTCGGGATCTAATTCACAAAGTAATTATGACAGGTTTATAGTACTCGATCAGTGTACTATTCCTTGACTTCGCAATTCTTTTCAACATGTTTATATATATAACATGCATATGCTGAGACTGTCCGAATTACTGCTCCTTTAGACTGTGATCTTAACCGAGATTGTAACCATTTATGACAGAGGTACCTTGCTGTGCCTATCCAGGATTTCAGACCTCAGAGAAAGACATCAAAGTCTTGTCTTCCTGCGCTCATATGAAACACTAAGCCTGCAACTTATCACCGGGATCTTGTGTCCATCCGACATCAGTATCACGCCTTCCTGTAGTGCAGATCTATGCTCTCATAACCATCCGAAGTTCCTTCTACTTCATTCAACCGAGATCTAGCTTGACTGTACCTTAAACCCTTTCGAGCTGCATGAGGGACTCCGGTACTTTCTAAGCCCTGATTGATAAATATATCCCAAAACAGTGGTGCCACAGCAATAGTTTGCCAATTGTGTAGATGTAGGACATCAGGCAGCTTTCTAGACTTCAAAAGATAATCTAATGACGCATGGGAAAAATATGTAAACCTTTCAAAGCCATCCCCAGTCTAATTTTGGGTGGCATCTATGACTGGATAAGACTCTACATCAAATTATGCAGGTAGTCTTGAAAATTCCACATTAATACATCAGAGAAATTTAGTCTTTACAATCAATAACACCTTTTGGAGAAATTTGAAAATGTTCTTCTTCTTCTACTAAGCAGGATGAGCTAATCACTTTGCAAATGCATTCCTCACCTCAACCTTTGCGAAGAGCAAGCCTTATGGTGGAAGCATGAGCTATGATATTTCCTCCATTAAGCTTAATTTGGGGACCAACAAACATAGCAGAAGCATCTACTTTGCAAAACAACTTGATTAGTCACCAGAATTGGCACACCAAACTCATCTATTTTCTGAAGGCTTCTAAGGAACTTAGCACGATGCATCTGCCTTGCTTTAGGCGTAGCATCCACTCTCAAAACTTTTGAAGTTCTAGAAGGGAATTTCTGTGCTCTTTTAGATATAAAAACATCACTGGCATCTAGAGTAGATATTTGTGCTGGGGAAACTTTTTACTTTGTTCTGAGATTGGACTGGAAAATGATTCAAAAGGCTTAAATTTTGCTTCATCGAGACCAGCTGGTTCTCCTCCAGTTTTTAGCATCATCAAACTTTGGGGTTTGACACTTTTTAAATTTTGACTTTTTGAAGCTTTATTTGATTGAATACCAGCTGCCCTGAGCAACATGTTTGATGCTTCCTTACTGCAACTTTTTAATAGACCTGATGCTTCTCTAGGTGTTTGGACTCTAAGATTATTCTGCTTTCTAATTCCTTGTAGTTTTCCACACTGCATCATCTTTCGAAGAGGCACTTCCAGATCATCCTCATCACTTTCTTTAGCCACATTTTCATCAATATTTATCTTTGTCTTCTGGTTTCGAGTTAGCTGAGCTGTTTGGCCCATATTTTGATGCCTTATAATGCGCAAAAACATGAGTACCAGCAAGGCCTGCACTCAAATGTCTTACATCTACCTGAATGTCAATTTCTTTACTCTCCTCAAGTGGTTTGTATAGAATAGTCGGAAGTGAGATAGGCATACTACAGTCCAATGAAGGCACCAAATCCTGAACTAACTCCTTCATGATTGAGAGACCAAAATCACATAAGGCATAAAGGTTCTCCGATTTGGAATTTTCAACTGCATCTTCCGCATGCTTGATGTTGTGAAGTTTGTTTGGGATTTCCAGTGAGACCTCTTCAAATAGTTTTTTGCTTCTTATTGCTGATGATGTTTTGAATTATGCTTGTGCAGGGATAGGAGCTTGAAGTCGCTGCCAGTTGAAGAGCTGAAGAACAAATTACATAATCTAAAAAGCAACATTTAAATGATTTCTTCTTCAAAACCCTGTTTTGAAGAAGAATCAATCTCTGACATGAGACGGAGTCTAACACATCCAACATTCAAGAATCAAGTGATACAGAACATATTGAAGAAATCAACTAGATAAGTATCACTGATTCTGAATCGCAATATGCAGACTTGATATTTTATTTGAAAAATGGGTATGCACCTCCTAATATTTCTTATAAAAACAAACGAGCGATTATATTAAAAGAAAGAAACTTCATAATCATTGATGATGTACTTTTTAGGCAAAACTATGATTCAATTTTATTAAGATGCCTAGAAAAACCTGAAGCACAAAAGGTTTTGCAGGAGCTACATGATGGACCAGCAGGAGGACATTTTGGAGCTGACACAATAGCCCACAAAATCATTCATGCTAGATATTATTGGCCCACCCTATTCAGAGATACTCACAAATATGTAAGGAAATGACAAAGTTGTCAAATCTCCAGTGGAACACAAAGAAAACCAGCTTTCCCTTTGCAACTAGTCAACATTGATCAACCTTTCGAGCAATGGGGACTGGATATCATTGGGGAAATAACTCCATGGTCCTCCAAACAACATAAGTATATCCTTACTGCTACTGATTACTTTACTAAGTGGGTTGAAGCAATTCCTTTAAAGACAACAAACTCTGAAGGAATTATAGAGTTTATAGATCAATTCATCATTACTAGGTCTGGTGTCCCAAATGCTCTTGTTTTCGATAATTCATCTTATTTCTCTGGAAATTCTATGTTTGAGTTCGCTATTAAAAGAGGATTTAAATTGAAATATTCTGCAAATTACTATCCCCAGGGTAACGGTTTAGCAGAATCTACCAATAAAAATCTAGTCAAAATTATTAAGTGGACTATTGAACAGAATCATAAAAACTGGCACAAATCTTTAATATTTGCACTATGGGCTGATAGAATAATGCAGAAGGCTTCCATAGGCACTTCTCCATTCAACCTTGTATATGGGAAAGAAGCAGTTCTACCAACCAATCTATTGCTTCCTTCTCTAGCCCTAGTTCAATTTATTGAGGAAATCCCCTCTTCTTCTATTCAACTTAGACATGATCAAATCTTAAAATTAGAAGAAGAAAGAGAAAAGGCCAAAATTGCTCATGCAAAACATCAGCAGATTATCAAGTCATCTTTTGATTCAATTTCATCCAGTTCAAAACAATTACAAGTTGGTGATCTAGTTCTGAAATGGGACAAAGCCCATGAGGATAAAGGAAAACACAGCAAGTTCCAGAAGATGTGGCTTGGGCCATTTTAGATGAACGAGAAGATAGGCCATTCAACATTCACATTACAAGATCTATCAGGAAAGAGAGATTCTCTTCTTGTTAATGGCCTCATCTTAAAGAAATTCTTCAATTGAGGAGGTCACCCCTTCTCCTTTTTCATTTCAGTAGAATTTGTAGTTTTTAGGACCATTAGGAAATAAAGTTGTAAAATATATTCCATTGGCCTTTGCTATATTGAAAAGTTGCTCAAAAGAAGTAGTTTTGATATTTACTTTTAAAATAGAAGCCTTAAACAAAAGGGACAATTTCTAGGAAATTAGGTATATTCACATTTTGAAACCCCATTTCATTTTTGTGAAATCTTCTCAAGATTTAGAAGTACTGTAAATCATTTTAATGTTTTCAAAATGTACACAAAAAAGGTTATCAATATAAAAATAGAAACTAATTCAATCTTAGCTTGTATCTGCAGCAGTCTTATTTTAATCCTCCATTATTCATTGATTGATATAACTCTTTCATATTTGGTTTGCTCTACCTATTCTCTGCATTACGTTCATTTTATCTCCTATGTAGAGCTCCTCCGAAGCAGCGAATTTAGGCCAAATGGGGAAGAAGTCTAAGAAATTTGGAATAGCTTCAGCTTCCGCAGTAACAGGACAACATACTGCTAATCCGGGACCAAGTAAAAAAGGATTAATCTCAGACACCACATGTCTTGGTCTTGGTAATACTACTTGGCAAAGAATCTATAATCTGGTTGAGGCCGAAGAGCCTCAGGAAACATCAGTACAAGCTACAGCAGGCTCGAACCGGAAGTCCAAGGCTCAAACCGGAAGTCCAAGGCTACCATAAGGATTTGGTTGATTCTTACCTACACCGGATAGCTGCTCAAGAGAAAATTCTTCCATACATAGATGTGGTAAGATGCGCAGTTGAGGAAATTCCAATTACAAACATAACATTTTGCACTATTGACGGGAGAGTGTTTGGTTCATTTCGGACCAATGATTTGATAAAAATGTACCATTTGCCCGAACCAGAGAAGAAGTATAACAAAGAATTTATATAGAATTTCAGAGATGAAAATGAAACTGAATCAGCACCTATACGGGAATGGAGACAGAACCACGTGAAACACAAGCATGAGTCCTCGGGTAAGTACTCTGTCGATTCCTTGTGTTCTCCTTATTATTATGCTGGAGCGATGATGTGTAGGAATTGGTGGTTGCATGATTCCTCAAAATTCTCCATAGAGATGGTACCTTTAATGGAAGTAGCATGCAATAGCGAAATAATGGATTGGGGAAATATATTATCTGATAAGTTAGCAACAGCTATTCTTGAGTTCAGAAACAAAACCTGCATTATTGATAGGTTTATTCCTCCATTTTTACTTTAGTGCCTATATCTTAGATGCTCTCTGTTGTAACTCCAAATTTCCTGTGCTGGGGTGGATATGGACTCCACAGGACCCCATGCCCATTCATATCTATCACCAGAAGTTGTGGAAAGCCCATTATAAACACCACCTATATCAAGTTTGCAATGGATTTATGTTACCCATTTAATATGCAATTTTTGACAAACCTACTACTAAGATTTCCTCACAAGCAGAGATTGAATTGACAACCTTAGGAACCTGGTTCGGAGAATAAAAATTTACACATGTAAGAGTTTTCGGTAGTCATGCCAGGCCTCATGTTCTCCCCTTGTATATACCCGACAAACTATTGGCTCGAGAGATAACATATCAGATTACATCCACAGGAGCTACCAAGACTCCGAGGAATTCAAAGAAGCAAGTTTGGCCTCCTTTTCCTCTAAGGTGTGGAGTTTACACTATGCATGACTATAAGCATGCGGAGAAAGAAGCAGAAAAGATAAATATACTGAATCTTGCCACTCTTCCTAACAAACGATTTGATCCAAACAAATTCATCTATAATGTACTAGAACATGCAAAACTCACCAAGTTTGAACGTAATGAAGATGAGTTTGATTATCTATTCTCCTCGTCTAAGTCATTATTTGAGGTTCAAGCGATAGCTAAAATGAGATATCATGACGACGGGTTAGTCGAATTTAAAAAACTTAGAGAGCAGAGGTTGCAAACTCTGCCTCTAGATTTATTAGCCACTGCCTCGATGACACAGTCAAGAGAGCCTGAACAACGACTTACCAACAAACCTCGTGCTACATCAGAAATATTTGAAGAAGTCCAAAGAAGAGACCAGGAGGAACTCTAGAGGAAAGAACAGGAAGAAGTACAGAGGAAAGAACAAGAGGAAGCGTAGAGAAAAGAACAAGAGAGAATACATGAGGAGGAACAGAAAAGGCAACAAGAGCAGAGCAACAAGGATGTGAATGTTGATACCCAGATTGACCCAAGATTGCTCCAGGAATGCCAGCAGTTTGACTCAATCATAAGAAATATTGAAATCTCAAGAGATGTCGATACATCCAAAGCTATTGATACACAAGATACAACGTCAAAAGAGGTTCCAAGTGAAGGAACCAGTGGTCTACCCCCAACTACAGTCTTAGAAATAATTCCCAAGGATCCTTTGGATCAAATCATTTTACAAGTGGAAGATATACCTCCATTGGATGTCTTTTATAACCCAAATCACAGGGCTGTAGTAAAGTGATAGCGGAAAATGAGAAGGATTGATCAACCTTCCATGTTCCCTGAACAAACAGTGACATCCAACGTAGTTTGGAAGGAGGAGTTCGATCCTTCCAATGACCTAACAAAGTTGTCCCAATATGTTGGAGCCTATTCGGCGGCCACCATGGACAAGGCATCAAAAGCGAGTAACTTGTTAAAAGAAAAGACCAGGCAATCGCTTCAATACAAGCACAACTATCGGAGGCATAGTAGAAAGTAGAAAAATTAGAACAACAATTGTCAACGCAGCAACAGTTAAATAATCAACTAAACAAATAGTTACATGAAGAGAAACAAAGGGTAGATTCGAGCGCGATTCGGAGGCAGAAAGAATTATCGTGGGCATTAGCAAAATTGAAGACAATGAATGAATAGATGGTAAAGACAAAAGATGAGAAAATTGCTTAATTATCAGGTCAAATAGAGAAGTTCAAGAGTCTTCCGCAGCCTACCGATTTCAGAGTAGAAGCACTATAGATTAATAAGGCACTGGTAACACAAACAAGATTATTATGTCATAAAATTGCTCAAGTTTAACCCCTGTGTGACATAACAACATCAATAATCAATAAATCAGTTGATGCTAGACAAGAATTAGAGCAAGCCGATGAGACCTTAACAAATTTTCTTACTTGGCAGGACACTAATGAGGGATTGGCAGAAAATTTGCCTAAAATCCTAGAATCCCATAAAGAAATTCTATTCATGGAGTGGCAGTCCTAGTTGATGAAGGAAGAGAGAGTAGTTTCTAGATGCAAATTATCCACAAGTAATTTGATTGAATTGATTAACAATACTCTCTATTTATCTAATATGATCTCTCAATGTACACCAAGTAAATTACTATCGGCCAAAACATTGGAGCAATCATGTTATCAAGAGCTAGAAAAGAATGGGAGATTGATCACAGGTATTAAAAGTTTAACTTGGGACACCTATTGGTTGTTCCTAGTAAAACCATACAACTAGAGAGCCGCCCTTAAGTGCCTAACAGATGCAATCGGGTGTATCATTCCCGATATACATGATGCCACCTATTATGCTCAACTCAATTCTCGACTCAGCTGCCCTCAAGAAATGGAACCGATGCTAGCGATATGCGAACTCAGGTCGAAAGGCAAACAGCCAGAGTGATGAATCATGTTGCCGACTACCAGATTGCTATGGGGGAGATATTAAAGATCAAGTTATACCAATTTAGTAGCATTTTAATTTTGTAGTTAGTTAGTTTAATTAAGTATTTATAGACCCTTTCATGTATTTAGAAAGGGTCATAAGTTTTTGTATATGACTTAAACTTGAAGTTTCACTATTGTACTTCAGGTATACTTCTTTATAAATATTGGGCCCATTATTCCAATTTTGATAATGAAGCTTTTATGTGGATGTGCACTACTTCCTTTATTTAAAAGTATCTCTAAGTCAAAAGAAGGAATTCAAATTGCGATTGATGTTGGGAATGATTTGCAGCTCATATGGTACAACTATCTATGTCTGAATTCATTCTTTCTATTTTATCATTCTTGCTATTATTGAATATATGCATGTGTTTTAACAACATTCTTTATACTTTCCACTATTGGATGTTTACAACGTGCTTTTCTTCTAATCATACATGTATCAGTAATATAAAAAGACAAGTGTAACAATGTTTTATTAATTACTTTGTTCAACTATTTGAACAATGCAATTATTATATGAAGGAATGTCTATGTTTATTGAATAGAGTCATCTATATGCCCATTGATGAACAAATATCATCAAACGTTGCACTTAAGAATAGAAGCTTCCCGGGATAGAATAGTTGTTTGTATTTTCACTTTTTAGATTAAGTCATTCATCCATTATCACTTATTAGAAAACCAGTCACTCATCCATCCTTTTTTATTCATCACTAGGAAACTGGTTCCATTATATCTAGTTGGAGCCACCATCCCAAACGGAAAAGGAGTTGTATTAAGGTCCGGATCGGGTGGTTATCCCCCGATGTTGATGCAACGATTTTTGAGGCATAAATAGGGAGTGGCATGCCTACTCTCTACACCTGTAGTTCTTGTTGTTTCTTCAATAAACTCCTGTTCTGAAAATGGATTCAACCTTTGCCTTTTGACATAAGTTAAGGCAACAGGTCTACTAGAAGGAGTGACCTCCTCTCTATCTCTTTTAGGATTCCTCTCCTCATTTAGAGGAATCTATAAAATAGGAGGATTGCACATGATATTTTCTAGTTGAGAAAGTTATTCTGAAATCTCTGGCCATTCTGATTCCTCTGGCTACTTTGATGGTTGCTGCTCTTGAGGTCCTTCTTCTATTGTTTTCCCACTATGTCCCTATGATTCTCTTTGATATTGGGACTCTCCTGGCACCTGTACAAATGGAATCTTCTTCAAGTCTTCTTTCTAAATCAATCAATACATTATTGACAACAACTTATGTGCTATCTTGGTCTACCAAAGTGTTTTCCACCCATTCTAGTTGATTAGCATACTATTCAATTTCAGGAATTTTGTGGTGGATGTAAGGAGATAATTTGTTCTTTTTTCTCCTATTGCAAATGATGTCCCAAGGGTCATATCTCTAGATAAAACTTTCTTTCAATCTCAACCTTTGGAGGATTTCCTTTGCTACCTTTCATGATTCCCTACTATTACATATGAAGGGACCAAACAGATCTTTTATCTTAAGTTGAGCTTTCTTCTTGGCCTTCACAAAATGCACCTCATCTGAGTTGATCATTTTCCTGTAGTACTCCAGAGCAAACAATCTCATAGGGAGGTATCTGGGCAGTTTGTAGGGAGCCAGCTCACATCCATATATTCTGATTTCAGTGTGGTTTTGGTACAAGTACCAATCCCCCACTCTATATTGTTTGGACAAATGTAGGACCCTCCTGATGTCTGCACTAATTATGGGGGGAGGGCTTCCTAGTAACATAGTTTCCACTGGGTGCACAAAGATATCTATGAAATCAGTATAAGAATATTGAGAGTCATATTGGTGGATTAATGAAGTCTAGAATACTACCGATCTAGGGTTGCCTCTGGTATCAAGCTTCTGGAGTGTGATTCGGAATTTGTTAGTTTGATAATACAGGAAAAGATGATATAAAACTAAAGAATATTTAAACTTTCTTTCATTATCCATCCTCATGAATTTATCATGCATCTTATCAGCAACTAAGTTAGCATAGTCAAACATGATGGCTGGGGGCTGGCCAAGAGAGTAGATAGACATAAAGGCTAAAATAATTTCATCAGCAAATTCACTTGTGGTTTGGCCTAACACACTGGATATCATTTCTATTATGTCTTCGCCAAGATCAAAGAATATAGTCCACATGTAAGGAGGATGGTCCTTTGGAGTGTATTGTACTTCCCTAATGAAGGTCTGGAATAACCTAACAAGTTTGATTGATGTGAGTGTAGAGAATCTATTAAGCAAATATCCAACAGAAAGAGGAGTCGGGATTTGGCTTGGTTGTAACTACAACATTTCATTTATGGACTCAACAATGATGGTAAATAATACAGAAAGGTCTATAGTCATTACTGCTCTTTGACTCGGGCTATAGTTCATGTGGCAATAGTGGATAATCTCTGGGAAGATATGTACTTTGGGGAACTGGTATTTGGGTAAAATGTATTCCTAAAGTCCTATGTAATCTGCATGGTTCAGGTACTGGTCTCTGTACTTGCAGTATAGTTTCGAAGGGGATTTTGGATAGAGGTATCTTTAATCTAAAAATCTTTATCTGCCAATGGGAGATGGTCTAAATCCTTGTGAGGAGTAGAAACAGGCAGAACATTCAATGCAATTGGGGCAGATATCCTTAGTTCTTGTGGATTCAAGGATGAGGGCGAAGGGTTTTTAGTGAAATTGGGGAAAACTGGTCTAATTCAGAGTATTTTGGAGTCACTAGGAAACTTTCTTATTAAATTACTTATTAATTTGAAGCAATTGAGTTCAGGTTTGGGAATGAAACAAGGTTTCTCAGCGAATTTGAGTAAATACCTGGTTTCAACTTTTGAACGGAGTAATGGCGACTGTGCACTATTTGTAGGAAGTGCACACCACAACAATTGGAAATAGTAAAAGGGCTTTGTTACATATTTGAAAGTAAAATTATGGCAACAAGGAAGTCTACCCCTCACAACTATAAATATGGAAGTGTTGTTTCTCCTAGCTTTCCACAACCTACAAGGGTTACACCACAACATTTGGAAGAAAAAGGAGAAAAAGGGCTTTGTTACAGTTGTGATAGCAAATGCACTAAGGTCATAAGTGTGCTAAGAGGAAATTATTTTACATAGAGTATGAAGAGGAGGAAGAAAATGATCAAGAAACATCTCAAAAGAAGAGGATATACACCGGGACCCAACCCCGGAGAAAGAAGAAATGAATCAGACCATATCTTGTAAAGCATTGGCAAGAATTACCACTCCTCAAACTCTCAAGATAGAAGGACATATCAAGAAGAAAAAGGTGCAAGAAGTGAAAGATCACATTGAGAAAGAAGAAATGAATCCAACCATATCTTGTATTTCATTGGTCGAAATTACCACTCCTCAAACTATCAAGATAGAAGGACATATCAAGAAGAAAAATGTTCAAGAAGTGAAAGATCACATCGAGCATCAAGAAATGAATCCGACCATATCTTGTAAAGGATTGGAAGAAATTACCACTCCCAAAACTCTAGAGATAGAAGGACATATCAAGAAGAAAAAGGTTCAAGCAGTGAAAGATCACATCGAGCATCAACAACAAGTTCTCCAACTTTTAAAGGATAACGACACTTCGGTGCAAAATCAAATGAAACAACAGGTAGATCAACATCGTAGTGAAAGATGTTTTGATGTAGGTGATTGGGTATTTTTACTGCTACATCTCAAGCAAGCTATTTATGAGAAGGAAA
>APFE031673227.1:165056-210912 GCA_000404065.3 Pinus taeda | reverse complement strand
AGCTTGTACAGAGTTCCGATCCGAACTCCCCGCATCAATACCAGTGCTCCTCGAACCATCTTGCAGGTATCCTTCTAGAACACTGTCTTTACACCTGCATCATCCAACTTGCTTACAGAAATCAGATTTCTGGCCAACGCAGGAATATGCAGAACACCCGGAAGGGTTCTAACCCTTCCACCTTGCAACTTCAACTTTACTTTTCCACGACCAATGATTCTAGCCTTCCTATCATCTCCTAAGAAGACATCACCACCATCGTATTTCTCATACTCGCAGAACCACTCTCTATGGGGAGTGAAGTGAAAGGATGCACCTAAGTCAATCAACCATGCCCTATGATCTACATGTGTACTTGAAGAAGCCAAGTACACATCCCCACCTTCATCTGAGGTGGTTTTCGCCTCTGCAGAAGGAGCATCATCAAATCCTTTTCCTTTATCAGGAGCTTTAGATTTACACTCCCTTTTGAAGTGCCCTTCCTTTCCGCATTTCCAGCACACCACCTTTGTAGGTTTTCCTGGAGATTTAGATCTCCCTCTAGATTTAGATCTCCCACTCGATGACTTATTTTTGTTTCTGTTCTGGGACCGTCCTCGTACAGACAAGGCATCACCATTCTGGTTGTCCATATTTTTCCGTCTCATCTCCTCCGTCAGCAAGGCTGAGACTATTTCATCAAACTGCAAAGCAGTTGCATTGCTACCTATTGCAATAACCAGACTATCCCACGAGTCTGGTAGAGAACACAACAAACTGATGCACTTATCTTCATCTGACATTTTAATATCAACAGATAATAATTGACTTACCACAGTATTAAACGCATTCAGATGCTCTGTCACCGAGTCTCCATCTTTCATCCTCAGGTTATACAGCTTTTCCGCAGGAACAGTTTATTCACCAGAGACTTAGATTGGTACAAAGTCCCAAACTTGTCCCATAAAGCCTTCGTCGTAGCTTCCCCTGATACATTCAACAATACTGAATCTGAGACACATAATCGTATTGGCTTTTGCCTTCTGACCAACTTTCTTCCATTCTTCATCGGTCACTCCCGTTGGTTTAGTACCCGATCTACCGCGATCCACTGATCTTTATCCACCAACAGATCCTCCATCTTGAGTTTCCACAACTCAAAACTCTGACCATTGAACTTCTCAATCTCTATCTTTCCGCTGCTCGCCATCTTCTTTCACCACCAGAATCGATCTCTCAGATCTCCCACTGAACAGGGTCTACCACAGGTCCGAGCGAAACCCTCAGCAACAAAGGCATCCCCTTGAAGCCAAAATAGCTCTGATACCAAATGTAGGTTTTAACCCCGTACATAAATTACCTGCATACGAATTCTAAATCACAGGAAAATTAAAAATGCGAGAGCATAACACATAAAACACGTATACATAGATATTTCCCACTGGATCCCAAAACCGGGACTACCAACTTGATTTCTCATTATATTCCTTTCAATGTTACAATATATATTTATTCCTTTCGATGTTCCAATACATGTTTCTACATGCCATCATCCAATACCATGGACCAAAAAACCATCGATCCAATACCATGGAGCGAAAACCATCGCATCCAAAAAACATGTGCGAAAATCATGCACAAAACCATAGGTGGGTCCGCCCAACCTAACATAGGTCCAAAACCAAAATTTTCTGGGGTGTTGCCTCGGACCCCATAAAGTGGGGTTACGGGTACCCCTCAAACCCCCTGTTAACTATGTGGAAAGAATATAACACAACCCAACAATTTTTCTCTCACATCCTTTCCATGGGATTTCCTTTTTAATTTCAAAGAATCTTCAAGGTTTTTCCATTTCCCCAATGGTAATTCACATAAGAACTCTTACCAAGAGGCTTTCTCTTCCATTAGAAAACATGATATACATACAACAATCTCACTCATTTTCAAAGTGAGCACTTGCAAGAGCTTAAGAAAGGAGATCCTCATCTCCATTAAGCATAAATATCTAGTGAGGTCATGCATCATACCAATTGCATGTATTCATGTTATGCATGACACAAGACACTTAAGGGTACCTTTAGGTATGCTTTGCATACCTTCATGACTTTACCCATGATCATTCTCACCTAGATTTTCAAGCTAACCTAATCTATAGGACTTCACCTTCGTATTCATCCACTCAACGATCCTCAACCATACTCTTCAACAAAGTATATTTCTTTTACCAAGAGAGTCTTCTCTTACACCCTTGTTTCCCTGAGAACCATGTCCCATGTAGCCTCCTATTGAGGCAACCAAGTAGTATTAAATTTTCCTTAAAATAAGTCAATTAAACCTTATGCTTTTCATATTAGCTTAACTAATCTATGAAAATACCCCCTTGCAATTCATTCATCACAATAAAGCACATCCCTTATTCAACATCTCACTTCATATTCCATGCTCAACAACATCCCTTATCCTTTCTCTTCAAGGCACCAATCCTTAGCTATATAGGTTATCTATTGGAACTAAAACCAAGGCCTTATATTTTAGGCCTTTACATCTTGTAC
This sequence comes from Pinus taeda, assembly GCA_000404065.3. Taxonomy (NCBI): domain Eukaryota; kingdom Viridiplantae; phylum Streptophyta; class Pinopsida; order Pinales; family Pinaceae; genus Pinus; species Pinus taeda. Next base: position 208,381 of record APFE031673227.1, on the reverse strand, counting down.
ACCTAGTTCAAGGACTATTTCTCATCCCTAATATAACTAGCTTCAACCATTTAGGCCTTTTTACCATTTACCAAACTTCCCATCCTGAAGGGAATATTTAGTATAGCCACATAATCTATCCAAGGATGAAATATTTCAAGGATATTTAAGTACAACCAATGCCACACCATCCTATCATAGAGAGCTATTCCTTAACCATTATAAGGCATCCACAACCTTCAAAACAATTTTTCTAGGAAATATCCACATTTCCCAAGATTCCTACAAGTCATAACTCTTAACCCTTCAACTAAAATGTGTGACATCCCCTTTTCATTTCCACAAAATTTGTGATGTAATTAATTACTTGTAATATTAGGTTACCAACATTTATATTATGTAATCAAATTCATTATGTAGTATACTGTTCTATTTTATTAATAAAAATTCTAGAGCTAAAGGAAGGGAGCAACCAACAGATCATCATTCCTTTGTGGGGGGGGTGGATGAATTGACTAGGGAGGAAAATATGCAAGGGGGGTGGAATACATCCTATCCTTGCTTGAATACATATTATTTTATCTTGATGCAATGGTTGGTATTACTAAGAAGCTTCTAACAAAATATTGAGGAGATGAAGGGTCAAGGTGTGATTATAAAAATAAGAAGGATAAACCATCAAGGGGTTCTTGGTTCTTGGTTCTTATTTTCTCCTTGGATTTTCTAGCATACTCTCCTGCTCAAAAAATTTATTTGGAAAGAGAAATAGTGGTAGAAACAAAATAGGTTTGGACCTTGTGATTTATTAAGAGCCACAAGTGACAATCTAAGTGAAAGAGAGAGTTTTTCTTATGTGTGAAGGAGATGACCTTCACATTTTGTGTTAAATATGGTTTGAAAACTATGTGCTAAATCCATAAGTTAGTTTTCCATCAAGGAATCAAGATTTAGCTCAAGGGTGGCTAGCTATGAGAAATACTACAACTCAACTGAGCCTATGGTTGGGTGGAAAGTGGCTCACCCTTCAATTCATATTACAAAAGATTTAACTCAAGAAAATAATAAGTTATGCATAATTATTTGATTTCTATTTTCAATAAGTTTATATGTACATGCATTTACCCTTCAAAAAATTTGTTATGGTTATAGTTGTTATATTATTTAGCTATATCTTTTTATATGTATTAAATTTTGTAACAACAATGGTTGAGGAATATATGCTTCCTAAATTCCTCTTTAAACAAGTCATGTTGGAGTTTTTGCTATAACGTTTCTTCTAAGAGGTTCAAGATGCTGAAACTTGGACCTTAGTGAAGGGAAATATTGCTAATCCTCTGGTCCAATTTTTAAATATTGGATCTCGAAATTTTAAAAAATATGATTAGAGGAAGTTGGGTTTCCTAAATGCATCTTTAAAAGGTCATGTTGGCATTTTTGCTATAAATTTTCTTCTAGCAGGTTCCAAAAGCTAAAACTTGGACCATAGTGAGGGGAAATCATAATGATCATTTGGTCCAAATTTTAGATCTTTGATCGCGATATTGTAGGACATATTATTAGAGGAATTCAAGCTTCCTAAATGCTCCTAATATCGTGCATCAAATAGGTCATATTGGCATTTGTGCTATAAATTTGTTTTGGGAGGTTCTAGAAGCCAAACCTTGGACCATAGTGAGGGGAAATCTCACTGATCATCGAGTCCAAATTTCAGATCTTGGGTTGTGATTTTTTAGGAGATTTGTTTAGAGGATGTGGAACTTCCTGGATTCTCCTAAGATCATGCATCAAACAAGTCATGTCGGAATTTTTGTTATAACTTTTCATCTAGGAGGTTCTAAAGGCTAAAAAATGGACCATAATGGTTTAATAATTCATTTCATACAAATTATTTAATGAAATGTCCCAATGAAATTGTTGATTTGTGGATGGTGATAATATTGTTGTATGATAGTACTATTGTAGTTGATCTATGCCTATTTTCATGTAGAGCATTTAAATAAATGTGTTAAAATTGGTTTATTACAATTTGCATACAAACTATTTGATAAAATGCCTCAATGACAGAAATCAAAAGTTGCATGATTGAGTGGTATATTGCAATTAGTATGTTACAAGTGGTAACAGAGAAATGTTTGTTATTTGATTTCATAAAAATCTTCGACAAAATTTATATAAGAAAAAGACTACTTAATTGAAAGATATAAAGTATTTGAAGAAAGACTTACATGTAAAGTGTTTGACAAAATGTATGAGAAATGAAAATCAAGTTTTTGTTAGTGTGGTTAGGATAAATTTAGTAGGGGTATGTGAAAAAGTGGTATTATAGCTTATTGTCAAGCTAGTAAAAAGAAAAAGAAAATTTTGGGTAAGCTATAACCTCTATAAGTCACTGAAGGAAATGGGTATGCGACAAAGTGGTATAAAAACATGGTTCAACAATGGACTTGAATAGGCTCAAGAACAAATGAAATAGAAGCTCTGATACTATGTTACAAAGTGATATCAAAGCATGGCTCAACATTGTACTTGGATGGGATCAAGAAAAGATGAAAAAAGAGCTTTGGTATTATGTGACAAAGTGGTATCAAAGCTAAGGTTCAACATTGAACCTTAATGGCCTCAAGAAAAGATGAAATGATATAGTTATTCATGCATGTGTATTTATATGTGAAATTGTTTTGTTGTATATATGAACACATTGATGTTAATTGAAACTAACTTGAGTTTGATGCAACAAGATAAACATGCAATATGATGACTAGATTCCCTAGAGTACCCCGATATAATTGCAAAGGTTTATGACCAAGTGATACAACCATAACTATGAGGGGTGTAGTTCCGTGATATGGTTTACTAACTATGATATTACATTAACCTTGATTTAGCCTTAGGGTTCATAAATTATTCTTTGAGGACCTTGAAGCGACAAAAATTCTAGAGTGTTTGTGCTTTAAATGTAAAATACACAAAGATATTTGTAAACAATATTTTATTAATAATATGAAATGTACAAGGATGGTTGAATGTTATAATGAGGGCCTACTTATATACTTAGGCATGTGCCCTTTCATGAATGGTCATGTCCATTAAGACATGCCTCTTCATTAACTAATCATTAATTAACTAAAATTATAATTATTATTTTTTCACTCATATTTATTTTATTTTTATATAAATTGTATTCATAACGTTGCCTCTCTCTTCAAGAAGCTTTGTCCTCAAAGCTTAATTCTTGAGAAGGTATAACCAAGTCTTCCTTGACTATCATAAATGAAGGTTACATAACACTGATGCCCACCATGAGACTTGACTGTCGTAGGTTGACATACATCCGAGTGTATGATATCCAAAATTTCCTTAGATCTTGTGTCACTGCTTGCAAATGATTTCTTTACGTTCTTGCTTAGAGCACATACCTTATAGGTCCCTTCATGTTCTTCCTTCAATTTTGGGATGTCATTTACCATTTTACTTAGAGATGGAAAAATATTATAATGAAGGTGTCCATACCTTCTATGCCATAGTTCAGAAGGACTCACATCCAAGTGAACTAGGGTCTGGTCTAGAGGTGTATAGAGTCTATACAATGTCCCCTCACGAATCCCAATTACCCTAACATCATCAATAGTTTAGCCCTTACCCCAAACCAAAACCTTATCGTTAACAAAAGCAACTCTATCACCCTTATCCTGTAGACAAGAAATAGAAAGTAAGTTTTTCTTCAAACCTAGAACATATAAAATGCTATTGAGGCTAATGCTCCCACCAGACTCGCGCTCCAACGAAGTAGATCTAATGCCTTTCATTGGATAGCTCTTATTGTCTCCAAGTTCAATTGAATGATATGAGTTACCCTTAGATAGGGTTTGGAGTTGACTACATTCTCCCGTCAAATGTCAGGAGGCATCACTATCAATAACCCATACATTCTCGTCCTTGAACATGCCATATAAAGCGGAGAACAAACTTCCATCATACATACTGAAATTGCTAAAATCATAATTTTCTCATGGCCTTCATTCATATAGTAATCGCTACGAGTGATTTCGATTCCAACATCCTTCTAAGTCCAATTCCTAGACAAAACATTTATATGAGCTCCATGACGAACAATTTTTGAGTGTTAGGCCCAGAGTTCCCAGACTGCATTCTTTGTAACTTTCTCAAAAATGGAATCTCCAATCAAGCGACTTAAAATCCCATACTCCAAGGTAAGAATGCCACCTCCAGTAGTTGAAGTGGCCTTGCTTTCATTTTCATCGACACCATATAGTAGGTTCACAGAACCATAAGGGATTCCTATAGGAGTTTGAAATGAAGGTAACATCCTTCGAGCTAAATCCCACTCCTTGATATTCACGTGCTTGGATAATTTGCTCCATAATGCCTGAACTTCGATGAGATCCTATCGATTACTCTGGTGATCTCCATTTGGATCACAATACACTTTTTTCACGACATAACAAAAACCTTCTACTATGTTCACAATCCAATCGCTCTCAATCTTGTCGTTTGGCATGGAGGGGCGCAAAGTTTTAAGCTTCAGAGGAGATTGCTAATCAACCAATGAATCCATAGTGTTGATGTTATCCCCGTGTGGGATATATATTCGTACAACAACTAAAGGAACAACGAATTCTACACTGATTTTGTCAACCAAAGACATTCCATTCTTGACAGCATTAGGTGGGGAGATTTGTTTTGCTGGGAAGACTTGGGTGTGTGGGAAGATTTGGTGTGAAGCAATGCAACAAATTTGAGACACTCTTCTCTGGTCATTCGGGGGGGCATTTTTCCCGCATCTAAATGGAAAATCATGAAATGTTGATATAGGGCATGGAGGAAATTTAACGGGTACTCATGTTGGAGGAAATTCAATGAGTGGCGTTCAAGAAGAAGATGCTCCAGTTAGTAGAAGGCAAATATTCATCTCAAAATCAGAAGTAGGAGGAGGAGAAGATGGAGATGAATATATCTTGGTAATATTAATTATAGCAATAATAGGAGGAGGAGTTGATGGAGTTGAATATGGAGACACCTTGGTATTATCACTCTCATTATCGTTTGCAGCAACAACAACATGAGGAGGATGCATTGGAGATGAAAATTCCTTGGAGTTATCACCTTTAGTATCATTTACAATGGTAGATAGAGGGGGAACAGGAGGAGAATGAGATGAAGATGACCCTGAACATACTTTTGTTTCATCACTTAGTGTAGTAGCAGCAACAGGAGAAGATGGGGATGAAGATACCTTGATATTTTGATCTACCATAGTGGAAGAAACAAGAGGAGATGGGATTGAAGACACCTTGGTAATATCATTTTCATTATCAGAAATTGACATAACCTCTTCTTGATCGTCTAAAGAATGAAGTGATTCTTCATGAGTAATTTTTGTAGATTCATTTTCTTCCTCCCTAATTTCATCCTCATCTTCATATACCCAATTTGATTATCATTCTCATTCATGTCAATGTTTTCTTATGTTAGACATGCTGCATATGCTTCGAAATGTTTTGTTGATTCAACAAGTGATCTTTTTATTTTTTGTAACGATTTTCGCATTTCATTTAATTGCTTAATGATTTTAGGACATAAACTTAATGACATATTATGCGGCAGATAACGTCCAAAGGATTGCATGGCTCTAGTACCACTGAAGCGACAAAACTTATGGAGTGTTTGTGATTTAAATGTAAAATACACAAAGGTATTTGTAAATAATATTTTATTAATAATATGAAATGTACATGGATGGTTGAATTCTACAATGAGGGCTTGCTTATATACTTAGGCAGGTGCCCTTTCATGAATGATCATGTTCATTAAGACATGCCTCTTCATTAACTAATCATTAATTAACTATAATTATTATTTTTTCACTCATATTTATTTTATTTTTATATAAATTGTATTCGTAATAGACCTCAGGTTGAGTATACAATTATTTTTCTTTTTTAATTAGTGTATGTAATAGTAATTGTGATGTACCAATTTGATGTTATGATGATGATGGTTGTGATGGACCTATTTGATGGATATGGGCAATCATGTTGATAAATTCATTATGTTGTCTTGTTTACATATTCTGAGGATTAACTTCTTGCTTACAATTAATGATTATGTTGATGATTATGTCATAATGATAATTTAGGATGTGCAATTATATCAATGACTAATTTTATCAACAAATATTGCTGATGATTATTGAGTGTGGCAAGATACCACCCAGATGCACTTGCATGTGATGAGTCAATATCCTCTAGGTTGATCGATTTCATATTAATGACACTAATATTTAAAGTTCAATTTAATACTCTTCTATGATTACTAATGACATGATAGTGGTTGCAGGTAAAGGTAAGTTGTTCTCGAATGAATCACACATGGGTGATGGGGTTGTACAAGATATATGGAACTTCATGGGAGGGGTGGGACAACGTCCATGATTCCACCTGCTAGCACTCCCACTATGACTTGGGTTGGAAGGTGTCAGTATGCCTTCGCCTTGAAGCTTACGATGCCATGGGGGCAAACCGCAAATTGGGTCGCTGACAAGGATTTATTGGAGGGTACACATCAAGGAATATTCATTGATCCCTTACACCATTAGTCTCACCATAGATGATGACATAGGAGATGATAGTAGTCTCCATCATGATCACCAATTTTTCCAGTCATAGTCGCAAGATGCTTGAAGGGAAAGTATTATGGCACCCATGGAATTTTGAAGGGAAGTTCTTAAAGGGCACGATTGACTTGACACACTTGGCACTAGGAAGAAATAAGTAAAAGATAATTAAGGGTTGATGATCATGCAATGATAAACACTAATTCACAAAATGTAGTAAATGAGTTTTTAGAATCAAATTAATTAAATTAGAAGCAAACCTTGGGAAAAGGAAGAATATGAAGAATTATAAAAAATAGACTAAATGAGTAACTACGCCCTCCCCATTTTTGAAAAACCTGAAGTATATAATGTGTACTAAAATAAATCCAAAGTATGTTAGTGTTATAATAACAAAAGGGGAAGGGGACATAGAGTTAAATAGAAACATTAATCCAAGGATAGTTTAACCTCATTAAGAAAAGAGGTTGTGTATGAAATTAAAGAGTAATAATTTAAAATTAGAGAAATTTAGTTCATGAGAGAACTTCCACGTGGTAGGAGCATAACACAAAGATCTCCATCCAAGTTTTCTAGTTGAGATAAACTAGAGAGTAGTTAGGGAACAAAATCTAAGACCTACTAGTTGAATTCAATAATAAACACAAAATACACATTATAAAAGGGAGATCAAGGGTCAACGAGGAGAATAAATGAGGATTCATGTTCGGGTGAAGGAAAATATCATTTTTAATAAGAAATTAAGTAAATAATTTTAGGAGAGCCTTGGTGAGAGGCTGACACATGGATAGGTGAATAATCAAATTATTGGATTAATAAAAATAATTTTTTTTGCATGAAGTGACTATTGTCATGTATGAAACCTCCTGTAAAAGGAATAAACTATGAGAGGGGGCATTTTTTTCCCTACCGTTGTATTACTATTTTAATACTATTGTGTTTAGAGTGACTATTGAGTTCTATAGTGAGTGGTGGAGTAGAGGCTCTTGGAGTGAGAAAAATTGAGTTGGACTGCTCTCCTCCATTTACTAGTGTTCTTCCTCCATCATACAACCTCATTACAACTCAAGGGTCCATATGGAAGAAGAGTACCCAAGGAGTAGGATAGGACATCAACTAATGAGTTAGAAACATTCAGTCGGGACACAAAAATTTCCACATGTGTACAAGGACTACATTAATAGAGCAGAAGAATCAGTGGATCTAAGATCAAGATTCCATTTCTCCTTGGTGAACAATATCAATGGTTTTCAAAAAGTTCTCCTATGTGATTATTTTTGTTGTAATAAATTATTGGATTGTAAAGGTTAAGGAAGTGATGTATTTTTGTCAATTTCTTAAGTATTGGTATATGTGCCTTGAATTATTGTATGATTCTTATATTGGTTGTCATTATTCAATGAATGATTAATTTGAGGAAACCCTCCCATGCTTATTACCTTATAATTCAGTAACTTGGAACGCACAACTTATTTTGCTAATAAAAATGCATGCATGGCATCCTGCATATGATAATTTGTGTGCTATTATCTCATGCTCAGTTTTGGTATTAAAATTTATATATGTGTGTGTGTGTGTGTGTGTGGTGTACTTAAGAATGGTTCCTACAAGGGGGAATCTCTTAACTTATCTCTTGCTAGTTTTAATACTTTTCTTTAATGTTTTGAGAAGTTGTCATATGATAATGAATAATAGCATAGGCATGATAAAAATGCAAAGATGTAATAGTTCAAATATGCACGTCCATTGAATATATATTAAATAACAATATGGTATATGCATGAAGATATGCTAGGTGCATATAGTACTAGATGTGCATGCATAAAGAATTGGAGTAGTCTTATTTCATAACATGATTCATATGAATAATAGTGGTTAATGATGAACATGTAACTGATAACAAATTGACAACATGATTGAGAAGCCAATGAAGGTGATACATGTATTCATATGGAATCAATGTTGTGGAAGATAAGGTGTTGATGAGAGAATTGTACAAGTGGCGAATATGCATGTTGTGACAGTGTTGTGAGTGCACTTCTCCTTGGGTTTCCTTGTAGAAGACTGGAGCCCCGGAGGGATGAGTGTAGGAACATGTGTTTGTGTGTGGGTTCTGGAGAGTACCTTAAGTATTGAAGTCAGATGAAACTCCTATAAACCATAGGGATCTGAGAAATCCTTGGCCAACCCAAGTTGGAGACCCTGGTATGATAGTGGCACAACCCAAGGGACTCTTGCGATCAAATAAATGGAGTGCATTACCTTAGGTTGAGTGGGCTGGTGAGGGGATGTGAGAATATTTGTTAGATGTTGTCAAGGTTGGTACCTTGACCTTTTTTGTGTTTAATATTGGTTTTGTATCATACTTGGTTCTTGGTAAGCCAACTTTTTTATGGAGTAATGGCCCAACCCGAGAATGGCCCAATTTGATAAAAAAGAAGTAGCAGAGCCTACAACTAAGAGAAAATAAGACCTGATATGCATTGGAGTGTGAGGGGGAGGAACCACATAGCTGTTAAAAGGAAGAAATTTGGAGTTGCATTAGAGGGAAGATGTGAATAAAGGATTAGTCAAGGAGGGATTCACTAGGTCAATATGAATCAGATGAACATTTGAGTCATAACTGTGAAAATGTTTTAAGAAGGTAGTTTCCCTTAACTGAAAATTGTATTTGGATGATATATTTTATTTATGAAAATAATATGAGTATGTGAATGGTAAGCACAAAGAAACTAGTACTTGCTATGTCTTGCGTAATACAATAAGGTTACCTAATGAATTCCATGTCACATGGAATGCTCATATGGCAAGTGTGCAAGACTGATCTCTTGTTGTTAACTAACACATGGAAGAAAGTAGTGTGCTTATGCTTATGTTTATGAGACTTGTCACGTGAATGCTTGAAAATAAGAGAGGATGAAAACTAATTCTAAAAACAAATGTGTAAGCATAACATGGAATATGTGCAAGTATGACACATCATGCCAAGATGGATATGGACATGTTTGGGTGCATGATTAATGGTTGTTTAGATGTGTAAATTGGATACATAGTGAAAATTCTCTTTATGAATATTCATTGAAACTTGTGTGTAAGCAAATGAAATTATAGAATTGTTGTTGGAAATACTGGGGGGGGGGGGGTGAATCAGTATTTCTTTTTAATTGTTATTTTTACCAGTTAAATCATTTATATTTAGAACAAAAAATGAACAATAGGAATAAATTCTTTTATTAATATAATCTTTACAATAAATCAGGTACAATATATATAAGGCTCCAATCTGTTGCTAAGCACCAACTTGGTCTTTTGTGAGGCTCCAACCTCTAGGGCACCAACCTTGTGTTTAGGAGCACCAACCCCAAGGACACCAATCCTTCCAATTCTGAGGCACCAACCCCAAGGGCCCCGACCCTATCTTATCAAGGCATCAACTTTGGATTTAAAAGCACCAACTCCAAGGACACCAATCCTTCAAATTTTGAGGCACCAACCCCAAGGGCTCCAACCCTATCTTGCCAAGAAATGTTTTGATTGTATTATAATACTCTCAAAATCTTCTTCACTGTGTTCTGTCAATCTACAACTTCACTGTAGTCTCCATGCTACATCATCAATGACAACCTATCTTCATATGAAGGAGTCTTCACAACTCTTCCTATTGCGCACACAAAGTCTAAAGTTACCTCTTACTGTCGCGATATCTTACTGCCAAGAAACAAAATCACAAACACTTCAACGCTGGTGTTGTCTACTACTCCCTTCAAACGATGATAGATAAAACTTTATTTCCTTTCACAAAACTGTTCTTCAAATTGAGATCTGTACTTCTTCCATAGATTAATTTATCATAGGTCTAATTGCCTTTCAAAGATTAACCCAATCAACAGAATTGCTTCGTCCCTCGGCTTCCTCCTGTCCTGCTGGACCTTCGGATTCCTTTTGTCCTGTTGGACCTTCGGCTTCCTTCTGTCCTGCTGGACCTTCGGCTTCCTTCTGTTTTGTTGGACCTACAACTACCTTCTCACTCGAGCTTCGATTTCTTTTGTACCTTCATCGTCTGCTAGACCTTTGGCTTCTTGACCTTTTGACTTCTCGATCTTCAGCTTCCTCTTTTGTTCGCTCGACCTTTGGCTTCCTTTTTCTTCCACTGGCCGTTCGGCTTCCTCTGCGCTCACTCGACCTTCGGCTTTCTTTCTACTGTTCCTTTGGCTTCCTCTGTCTCTTCAAGTTCACGAGTTGTGAACTTCTTTATGCTCTATTTTTTTGCCCTAGATAGATGCTCAGAAGTGAAGCGTTTTAATTCGTTTTTATACGAGTTTCACCAATACTCAAAAGACACGTTCATTTGGAAGGAGAGTTCGACTTAAGGATATTCATCCAATTGCTCATAAACTTGTTTTATTTACAAAGGATTTCATAGGAGAGATTGTACCCAAGGAGATCCCACATCCACGTCATCAATCACAATCACAACTTTCGGTCGTCTGCAATCGCAACTCTTAACCTCATCGATATTCACACTACTGATGAAACGGACGCGATATAATATTAAACCATCATCAATAGATCCGTTGGGTCCAAAGCTAATATTGCAATTGGCGGTTAGGTTCACAAGGCTTATCGTAATCGGCAGTCCATCGATGTCAACCCTTTTCATAACTTCCCCGATACCTAGATGTAGTATTACATAAAGGTATATTCTATGGAGCTATGGGGTCCACACCTTATATTGAAATCACAGTTTTCCATTGTTGCATCTCTTCAAGACTTGCAATATGCGACGAATGTGATATTTCTTTAGGACATATTGTAATGGTGCAGCGGGTTTGCATACTATATCGCAATATATGGATTGCGAGACTTCGACTGGCACAAAGATTAAAAATGGCCTTAACCCCCACAGTTGACAGTGATCTAAGAGTTGAATACGAGATCAACGGCTAGGATTGAGTGCGGGACTTCAGCCATGATCAAGGAAATCCATACTTTCCTACCCCTACAGTTGCTAATCACCGTCGATCTAACAGATCTGTCGATCCGACGATGCAGATCTATTCCTTCACCATTCTTCTTCTGCAAGCACTTGGGTTTGATCTCCGCCGTTCATTTCTTGACTCCATTATATTGCAATCGGGGGTTTGGGTAGTGGCACATAATAGATCGCTGGTAAAGTTGCTCATATAGAGCCGCCAATGTGTTTTATTACATGTGTTGAGGATTTTAATGGGTTTCCATGGTTTAATACTCCCTCTACTTATTTCTTTGATATTACTGTTAACTCCTCTGTTAACACTATTTATGCACCTCCGCCAATGTGTTCCTCTTTGCTTCTCATGGCTTCCAATGACCTCTTCCTCTTACACTTTGGCTTCATGATGCCTTTTGATAAACTGCTTCCGATAGCTCTTCTTTGACTGCTCCTGTTCTTGACTTCCAATGGCTTCCAATGTCTTTCCAATGGCTTCCCCGATGGCTTTTCTCCTTGTCTTCTTACTCTTGTTTCTTCACGGATCTGGTCTGCTTCTCCTTGGCTTCATATCATCATTTAGTATCCTAGAATATTGCCATATTGACATCAATGACAATCTAGATCAGCAATCTCCCCCTTTGTCATTGATGGCAATATTCTTCTTCTCTCCCCCTTTGACATCAATGGAAAAGGAGTGCTTAGGGACTCTCCCTGTCGATCTGCTACCCCTATCAAACTACTTCTGTTCTTTATGAATAGTAGATCTTCATGTGTATGTTACCCTCCCTGTCATAATTCTCTTCTTTTTACTCAAGATAGAAGGATTGATGCCTTATCATCAACTAGCACATTATCCTTTCTTCATGTCTCAAAAAACTACTTTATCATGGTTTCAACAATACTTAAAGATGCTCCACTTCAATGCTTCCAAACAGATTGCAAATAACCACACACCAAATGTTCAAGTCCAAGTATTTATGCTTCAATCCATATTTAGTTGTCTCCATAGTCAGAATTAATAGGCCTTCATAGTCTGAATCAAGAGAAAATGCCACTGAAATTGTCTTTCTTGCTATCTCTCTTCAGATCCGAGTTCCTTTGTGTCTTTGTGCTTTTCCTTAAGTCATTGCCATCCAAGATTTCAACATCATTGCATTTGGATGAAATGGTGAGAGGTTGTGCCTCACTGTTGCTATTTTTCTAAGTGACCAGTATCAACTTGAGTTATATTTGATTGCACAACATTCTTCTTGCTATAGTACTTTTGACGAGCCCTTTTTTTTGCGTTCTTGCAAGTTATCTCCACTAGAAGATTTTGATATCCAATCTGTGTCTGTCCTTTAAATTCTTTCTACTGATTGACAACTTCTCTTGCTTCAAGCTCCATCCCCATATGTATCTGTTTGTTTCAAGGTTGCTTCTATTTGTGTCCTTAATTTACCTATTCTTACATCATATCCCTGAGTCGAGACATTCAACTTCTATAATAATAGCAACATAGTTATTTTCCTTATTAGCATTAGATGGCATTCTCTGCTGCTCCAATTTCTGCTTAGTGATCAAGTGAAAAAAAACATCTTCAACAACTGTCCATTGGATAGTTAAGAGATCATGTTCTTTCAAAGGAGTGTTCCTGAGAAAATGATCCATCAAAGAATTATTGTCAATATAGCTCATCAAGGATTACATAAGGCCCATTCACAGATGGCTTCTGCAAGAATGCTTAATCATCATAAGCCCCCCCTAATTGTATGCATGATCTTCCTTTTAGCAGAGTCTCCCCATCAAATGCTTAGATTGTTGAAGATCAGGTCAACAACATGTGTTGTTGGCTGGAGAGTTCAAGAGACTTTTGAATTGTATTTGCTTCCTTCTCCATACTTGTGTAACTTTCTTATCTGGCATAGTTCTAGCTTGAGTAGGTGCCCAAATCAAGTTACAATTATGTGCAATATGACCAATGTTATGACACTTGAAGCATTCTATGTTGTTCATGAATAAGAATTCATGAATTCTTCTTGCAAAATTGTTCCTCGGAGATTGTTGTGGACCATAACATCTATCTTTATGATATGCCCTACAATCTTTTGCCATGTGTCCAAAGTTTGTACAAGCATATCAATAACCAAGAAATAAACTTTGGTACCTGGGAGATGGATATTTCCTTGATGTACTTCTAAAGTATTTCTGCTTTGAGATCCTTTGATGATAACCATTACTTCTCGCATCCTTGACATCATCTACATTTCTTCTTGTAGCATGATTTCTTCCATTATTGCCTTGACTCTTCTCCTTGCCTTTGCTGGAACTGGGAGCATCAACATTTCTTTCTGGCTTCCTCACATCCTTTTTGTTTGAAGCATTATCATTCTTGCTTGAGGATTCACCTTCATAGCCAAGACCTGATTTATCAAATGGATATCTTTGATGGTTGAGCATGTCATCCAAGGCTTGAGAGCTCTTCAAGATTTTTTCCATTCCTTCAACCTTTTTCCTGAGGGAGACAATCTCTTCTTCCAATCTTTCACAATCATTATTCTTCTTAGCAAGTTGTTTCTCAAACTCTTCCTTGATACGTATTGCTTCATTTGCTTTTATTTTAAGGGAGATGATATCTGACTTCATTTTAGATATTTCTTCATTTTCCTTTGCTAGACTGCTCTCCTTTTCTTCCTTGATCCTTGTAGCTTTACATATTTCGGCTTTGAGAAGATTGATGTCATATTTTAATTTGAAGATTTCTCCATCCTTTGCTTTTAGTTGACATATCATGGTGTTTCTCTCCTTTTCTGCTTCATCAACCTATCCTTCTATGATTGCTAATGCTTCCATTGTCTTCTCAACTCCTTGTTCTTGTTTCCTTCTTCTAGTTGTGATCTAAGGGAGGAGACCTCTTCCTTGTATTGACCAATCTTTGCTTCAAGTTTGTTCAAGATTTGGTGCCTTTGTTCAAGGTGGCTTGACAAGTTATCTTCCCGTTTCTTGCTTTATCCAATTGATTTTTCATGGATATGACTTCTTCATGATGCTTTCTTTTGCTTTGATGAAATTCCTTCTTAAGTTTGGCAAGCTCTTCATCCCTTTCTTATACTTGAAGCTTGACAAGGTCAACTTTCTTTCTTGTTTGGTCTTGGTCACCAGCTAGTGCTTTCTTATTAAGTTCCTCGTTTTCCTTTTTCAAATTGATAATCTCTTCCATGGCAGCCATAAGTTTAGTGAGGAGATCTTCTTCAAAATCTTTTTCATTCTCTTTTTCAACTTCTATGATGGGTTCTGGATTTCCTTCTTGGTTTCTATCATCTTCTTGACTAGTGGTCATGGTCAATGCTCCTTTTGAGTGAAGGTCATGAAGTTTGTCTCATATACCCTTCGCTGACGAACATTGTCCTAAATTGTTCTTTATAGAATCTGGTAGCCCATTCAAGATTGCCTTCATTGCTTTTGCATTGTACTCCTTCGATTCTCGATCCATCATGCTATCAACAATCACTGATTTCCAAATTTCAATGCCGTAGGTCGTTAAGAAATTCCTCATTCTTGCTTCCCATATATCAAAGTTTCCATTGAACCATGGAGCCTTCATAAATTGATTGACTTCTATTTCAGGGGTAGAGGGAGACACATCTTTAGGAGGATTGGAGACTTTCTTCCTTGGCTTCGCCATTTGTGTTTTATCAATCAACCTTCAAGCTATTAGGCTTTGAATGAAAGTACTGGCTCTGATACCAATCGTTGGAAATATTGGGGGGGTGAATCAATATTTATTTTTAATTGTTATTTTTACTAGTTAAATCATTTATATTTAGAACACAAAATTAACAAGAGGCATAAATGATTTTATTAATATAATCTTTACAATAAATCAGGTACAATATATATAAGGCTCCAATCTGTTGCCAAGCACCAACTTGGTCTTTTTTGAGGCTCCAACCTCTAGGGCACCAACCCTATCTTCTCAAGGCACCAACCTTGTGTTTAGGAGCACCAAATCCAAGGACACCAATCCTTCCAATTCTGAGGCACCAACCCCAAGGGCTTTGACCCTATCTTATCAAGGCACCAACTCCAAGGACACCAATCCTTCCAATTCTGAGGCACCAACCCCAAGGGCTCCGACTCTATCTTGTCAAGAAATGCTTTGATTGTATTATATTGATATCAAAATCTTCTTCACTATGTTCTGTCAATCTACAGCTTCATTGTAGTCTCCATGCTACATCATCAATGACAACTTGCCTTCATATGAAGAAGTCTTCACAACTCTTCATATTGCCCACACAAAGTCTGCAAAGTTACCTCTTACTGTCGCGATATCTCACTGCCAAGAAACAAACTCACAAACACTTTAATGCTGGTGCTGTCTACTGCTCCCTTCAAACGATGACAGATTAAACTTCATTTCCTTTAACAAAATTATTCTTCAAATTACGTTCTGTACTTCTTCCATAGATTAATTTATCACAAGTCTGAGCTACCAGATTAATTCAAGATTAATTTTCCTGTTGGACCTTCGGCTTCCTTCTGTCCTTCTGGACCTTCGACTTCCTTCTGTTCTGCTAGACCTAAAACTACCTTCTCACTCGATCTTCGGCTTCTTTTGTACCTTCATCATTTGCTAGACCTTTGGCTTCTCGACCTTTCGACTTCTCGATCTTTGGCTTCCTCTTTCGTTTGCTCGACCTTTGGCTTCCTTTTTCTCCCGTCGGCCGTTCAGCTTCCTCTGCGCTCACTCGACCTTCGACTTTCTTTCTACTGTTCCTTCAGCTTCCTCTGTCTCTTCAAGTTCACAAGTTGTGAACTTCTTTGTGCTCTATTTTTATGCCCGAGATAGATGCTTAGAAGTGAAGCGTTTTAACTCGTTTTTTTATGAGTTTCACCAATACTCAAAAGACATGTTCATTTGGAAGGAGAGGCCGACTTATGGATATTCATCCAATTGCTCATAAACTTGTTTTATTTACGGAGGATTTCATAAGAGAGACTCTACGCAAGGAGGTCCCACATCCATGTCATCAATCGCAATCGTAACTCTTAACATCACCGATATTCACACTGTCGATGAAACAGACACGATATAATATTGAACCATCGTTAATAGATCCGTCGGGTCCACAGCTAATATCGCAATCAGCGGTCAGGTTCACAAGATTTATCACAATTGGCAATCCGACGATGTCAACCCTTTGCATAACTTCCTCGATACTTGGATGTGATATTACATAAAGGTATATTCTATGGAGCTATCGAGTCTGCACCTTATATCGCAATCGCAGTTTTCCATCGTTACATCTCTTCAAGACTTGAAATATGCGGCAGATGCGATATTTCTTTAGGACGTATTATAATGGTGCAACGGGTCTGCATACTATATCGCAATCTATGATTTGCGGGACTTCGACTAGCACACGGATTAAAATGGCCTTAACCCCTGTAGTTGACTGTGATCTAAGAGTCGAATATGAGATTTATGGCTAGGATTGAGTGCGAGACTTCAGCCACGATCAAGGAACTCTATACTTTCCTAACTCCACAGTTGCTAATCACCATTGATCTAATAGATCTATCGATCTAACGATCCAGATCTATTCCTTCGCCATTCTTCTTCCGCAAGCACTTGGGTTTGATCTCCTCTGTTCATTTCTTGACTCCATTATATTGCAATCGGGGGTTTGGGTAGTGGCACATAATAGAATGCTG
Source organism: Pinus taeda (assembly GCA_000404065.3). Lineage (NCBI taxonomy): Eukaryota > Viridiplantae > Streptophyta > Pinopsida > Pinales > Pinaceae > Pinus > Pinus taeda. Next base: position 191,099 of record APFE031673227.1, on the reverse strand, counting down.
GTAAAGTCGCCCATATAATGTCGTCAATGTGTTTTATTACATGTGTTGAGGATTTTAATGGGTTTCCATGGTTTAATACTCCCTCTGCTTATTTCTTCGATATTACCGTTAACACTATTTATGCACCTCCGCTGATGTGTTCCTCTTTGCTTCTCGTGGCTTCCAATGACCTCTTCCTCTTACGCTTTGGCTTCATGATGGCTTTCGATAAACTGCTTCCGATGAACTCTTCCGATAGCTCTTCTTTGACTGCTGTTGCTCTTGACTTCTAATGGCTTCCAATGTCTTTCTAATGGCTTCCCTGATGGATTTACTCCTTGGCTTCTTGCTCCTGTTTCTTCACGGATCTGCTCTGCTTCTCCTTGGCTTCATATCATCATTTAGTATCCTAGAATATTGCCATATTGACATCAATGACAATCTAGATCAACAGTTGTGACTAACATATGAGGTTGGGATCATTCCACAGATTGTTGAATGCTACAACATCAAGTATGCTAAGAAGATAGTTGAACTCCTTGAAAATATCTTAGTTGAGAATGCATGTATTAGTAGCCAAGTAAGTAGGGAAAGTAGCAAGAAAAGGTAAAAAGGTAAAGGAATTGGGTAAGAATTCATTTAAATTGAATTTCATAAATTTTATTTTTCAAATTAATTCATGTATTGCATGGATGCACGAGAAGGGGTATGGTTCAAGAATACAAAAAAGATTTAGTAAAATCTTAATATTGTGTGCATGCATTGAGTTGTCATGTTGAACAAAGATTAAATGAATGAATAATACACTTATGAGATAAAATATGTTTGGTAATGCATTGAGAGAATGCATGCAAATGTGGGGTGTATGAAGCAAATGTAGGGGTTGTAATTAGATTCATGAGTCCATGAGTATTAGCCTAATGGTTTCTATGCTTAAGAAAAGTTATTCTATCATATAATGTTGCTTTTCTTCATAAGGAACATGTAATTGAAGGATTGGTTTTTCCTAGTTAATATGAAAATCCTATGAAATTATTGATATATGAAAGCAAATTTTTCATTAGTACCTAATGGTTTATGACAAAGGCAAGAAACATTTAGTATATAAAGATTGCTAGAATCTTTATGATGCATCCATTAGTTACTATGGTATGATTTGGTCATGAACCGTGATGGTGCATATACTTGGTGCATTGAGTGCATACATGCTTGTATGGAACAATCAATTGTCATGATTGAATGTCAGTGAAAAGAAATAACTTCTAATAATCTTAAGGAATTGTTGACTAATGAAATGAGTGGCATTAATCCATCATCTTACAAAACAAAGTGGAAACTATTTACATATATGTATCTTAGTGGAGAAAGTGGTTATGTACTCTCTATTTTGGCCTTTTGGGTTGCTAGAATAAATGATTGATTGTAATATGAAATGCTTAGAATGATTGTGATGCAAATATATAATGCAATGATTGTTTCATTTCAATATATCTAAAATCAGTGGGAAGTGATAAAATTATTATCTGTGTAATAATTCTACGATCATTTTAGGGGATGTTGTAAATTTTGCAATGAAAAGATTTATGAATGTGCACTTACCGCTATTTCGTTGATTGAAAGTTTAGATTGTAGGTGGAGTGCTAGGATGGGGTTTGAAATATAAGCCACTATGATAGCTAAAAATATCACCACCTACAAACAATCCCAACATCATAACTGAAAGTCCCATGTTTGTTAGATCTGACTTCTAAATGAAGCAAATTTAGGCAATTAAAATTTATGTTTTGAAAGTTTTGAGTATATCTCACGAGAATTGAATATTGTGATAAAGGTGAAACGATGATGTAAATAACCCAAGAACAAGGACACTTTGGTGACATTTCAGCTCTGTGTAACACTTTGATTACCTCATGGAAGAAATTCATAAATGCCACCTTGACTATAAGACTCCATGTAATTTATATACCAACACCTTGAGCACGACATAAAGGGCACCTTGACCTTGAGTATGTAGTGTAATTTATGTTTGAACATGCTAGAAGGGAACATGGCAATAAGACTTTAACAATCTATTCAATAGCCCCATATAGGAAAGCCCTAGAACAAGTAGATCGCTTGAGGATGGGGGTTTCCTAGGCCTTGAAGGGTGAGTAACTGATAGGAGAAGAAATTCGTCACATTCTCACTAGGATGTGTGTATATGAGGGCATGTCCAATGTAGACAAAGAGCTAAACTTGTTGCCTATGGAGGCAAAGGAGGCAAAGAACAACCATATAGATAAGTATTTGTTTAAAACCTTACCTACTAGAAATTCAACTTATTTTGGGGAAAAATCCAAGTTTCCTATAAAAGGATGATTAGTTGAGCAAGAAAATTAATTGTAACACATATGTGATGTTCATATTTTAGTGTAAGTAGTAAGTGGAACATTACTAGAAGTAAGCAGGTTGATACGCTAGAGTAGAGAGGCATTGTGTGCCTAAATATATAAGCATGACACAATGGTTTTCACATCTAAAACTTATGATTTCAGTCTGCAATATTGAACGTTGATAATATTTTTTTTTTCCAGGAAAATTTGGTATTGTACAAGGCAACTATATAAGGTCTAGAGGTAGCCAAACTAAACATAACATATATAATGATAGAAGGACAACAATTGAAGAGAACCATATTTTTGATGTAGCTAAGGAAAGGATGAAGACTAATGTTGCAATGAAAGACAACACCTAGGTTGGTGCTGTTATAGCCAAAGAAGGTCCAAGGCCGGTGAGAACATTGAGGATAATGTTCCTTTAAGGAGGAGGGGATTGTGACACCCCCATTTCATTTCCCCAAAGTTTGGGATGTAATTAAATATTTGTAATGTTGGGTTACCAACATTTATGTTATGTGCTTAACTTTATTATGTGATGTACTATTCTATTTTATTAATAAAAATTATAGGGTTGAAGGAAGCGAGCAACCAACAGATCATGATGCCTTGGCGTGGGGCAGGGGGGGGAGCTTGACTAGGGAGAAAATTATGAAAGGGTTAAGGTGGGAGAAATCCTAACCTTGCTTGAATAAATATTATTTTCCCTTGATGTGATGGTTGTTATTCCTAAAGCTTATAGCAAAATATTGGGAAGCTGAAGGGTCAAGGCGTGATTATAAAAATAAGGAGAAACTATCAAGTGGTCTTGGTTTTTGGTTCTTATTTTCTCCTTAGATTTTCTCTTGTACTCTCTTACTTAGAAATTCAATTTGGAAAGAGAAAGAGTGGAAAAACCTAAAGAGGTCCATACCTTGTGACTGGTTAAGAGCTATGAGCGACAACATATGCGATAGAGACTAAGTTTTTCCTGTGTGTGAAGAATAGTGGCCTTCACTTTCTATGTTAAATCTAGTCTGAAAACTGTGCGCTAAATCCTTGAGTTTAGTTTTCTGTCAAGGCATCAATATTTGGCTTGGGAGTAGCCAGATATAAGAAAAAAAGGAAACATAGCTAAGCCTATGGTTGGGTGAGTGGCTCACTCTTCTTCAATTCATATTGCAAAATATTTGACTGAAGAAAAGTATCTCTTATGCATGATTATTTGATTGCTCTTTTTAGAAAGTTTATATGTACATGCATTTACCCTTCAACAAATTTATCATCGATGGATCTATTACAATATTTGGCTATATCTTTGTATATGTATTAAATTTTGCAACAACAATCATTGAGGAAGGCTTCCTAAATTCTTCTTTAAGCAAGACATATTGGCATTTCTTCTATAACGTTTCTCATATGAGTTTCCATAAGCTGACACGTGGGCCATTGCGAGAAATTATGCTAATCCTTTGGTCAAATTTTCAAATCTTGGGTTGTGGAATTTTTATGAAATATGATTAGAGGAAGTTGGATTTCCTAAATGCATATTTAAATAGGTCATGTTGAAATTTATGATATAAAATTGCTTCTAGGAGGTTCCAAAAGCTAAAACTTAGACCATAGTGAGGGGAAGTCTCGTTAATCATTTGGTCCAAGTTCCAGGGTTGTGATATTTGAGGAGATATGATTAGAGAAGTAGAGCTTCCTGGATGATCCTAAAATCATGCATCAAATTGGTCATGTTGGAATTCTACTATAACTTTTCATGTGGGAGGTTCCGGAGGTTGAAACTTGGACCATAGTGAGGGGGACTTCTACTAATCATCTGGTTCAGTTTCATAACTTGGCCTACAATAATTTAGGATATATGCACAAAGGAAGTCATTATCTTAGTTTGCATGCAAGGTATTTGAAGAAATTCGGAAATGGTTTAATGGTTCATTGCATATTAACTATTTGATGAAATTCCCCAATGAAAGTGTTGTTTTGTGGATGGGGATAGTATTGTTGTATGTTATTATTGTTGTATGATAATACTACTACAATTGATCTATGCCTATATGCATGCAAAGAATTTGGAGATATGTGTTAAGGCATTTTATTACAATTTGCATACAAACTATTTGATAAAATACTTCAAAGACATAAATCAAAAGTTGCACAATTGAGTGGTCTATTTCAATTGGCATATTACAAATGGAATTAGAACAATGTTTCTTATTTTATTTCATACAAAATATTTGACAAAATGTTGACAAGAAAAATATTACTTAATTGGTTTTATACAAAGTATTTGCAGAAAGGTTTACATGTAAAGTGTTTGAAAAAATGTATGAGAGATGAAAATCAAGTTTTTACAAGTGTGGTTAGGATAAATTTAGTAGGGGTATGTGACAAAGTGGTATCATAGTTTATTTTCAAGCTAGTAAAAAGAAAAAGAAAAATTTGGGTACCCCATAATCTCCTTAAGTGATTGAGAGAATTGGGTATGTGACAAAATGTCCAAAATGGGATCTACTCATGCACAACTATATCTCAATAATGCAATTAATCATTGCCTAAATGATTGCTTCAAATCATGGTAATATACCTTCTAGAAATGTACTTCCAACATTGCTTTCAATAACATCCTAATCCTTGATACACCCATATTCATATGTGCTTAACATGTATGTAAGTGCAGTCACTACACTTTTTCATCATTTATTCCTCCTTTTTTATTTCATTACGAGCACTAATTACATGAGTCACACCCTTTTACGCTTCCTTTGTCAAGATACAACTTCCAAATGAATCTCCTTTTCAAAGAAACAAATTTTCACACATAGTTTTTCCATTCCATACACAATTCCCTCTATCCAAGGTTAAACATAGCTAATACTACTACTTCTAGATAACCAACAAGCTCTCTATCTTGCTCCAAAATCATCCATGTGGTGTATTTCTATCGCTTTAGCCCTAGTGTTTGAACAAAATCCCTAATGCCAATTTTAGCACACCCCAATTATTAAAAAATAAATTTTATAAATTTAATACAAGGAATGGAAATTTACAAAACTTGATATATAATTTCTTTGTTATTGTCTCATTGTTTTGTTTAATTACCAACTATTGACGGGGTTATCAAAATTACTCTTCTTTCAAGGATTTAATACTTCCTTTTTTAGATCATCAACATCTTTTGCATTGAGAAATTTCCAACAGTATAAATTTCACCCAAATATGAGTTATGGACACAAAGTTATGACCCTCAGAAGTTTCATTGACTTATGCCATATAGTATCTCACACATGGCTAATACATGGTAGTCCCATGCATATGTATCATCACCACTCTATGTCATGTCATTTAACACATGGTTGGCACATGGTGGTTCCTGTGCCCATGTGTTGCCACCGCATTGTGCCACCTCTATAGAGTAGGCACGTCAACCTACATAGTCACATATGATTTTAGGAAAATTCATAAAAATACCATTTTTCAAAAATTCATATTTCTAGATATTGACTATGACCACTTTAGATATTTTGAATTAGGAAAAAAATCCAAAACGACTATCTTTTAAAAATCTAGATTTATGAATGGATTTGTTGGAAGAGGGGAATACTCCATGGTAACAACAACTAATATATGTTAATTTGGCAGATCAAGGACAAATTCCCTCCATTGGACAACCTTCCTCATCAAGAAAGACCCCTCCTAGCCCTTGGAAGAATTTAATTTGATTAAGGAAAATTATATTTTTAATTTAAAGTCCCACATGTGCACAAAAGGATAAGTCGACCCTAAGAATAATCTAAACACCCTTGGATGCATATAAATACAAGTCAAGTGACCTTCATTTGTAGATCATCAATCATTGTTCTTTCCTTGATTTGGATCACATAAGTTTGAAGTAGTTCAAGGAGATTGGTTCATATAGGTCTAAAATTGCAGGGTCTGAAGCTCACACATTTGATTAGGGTTTTTGGTTCCCAGCCGCAGGCATGCTACATGATATTTTTGGTTGCATCTGCAGGCACGTAGATTCATGCATGCAATTAGAGAGTTTCAACCACATGAATGTACACTCTCTCCATGTGGTTCGAAACTAGGGTTTGATTTTTACAGTTGACAATTAATCACATACTTCTGAATCAAGGTTTTGATTATAAGCATCGTTGGGTTCATCTCTTGGATGTTGTTTAGTTGATTTTGTTGGATATTTTTTTGGGTGAAGATATGGATCATTGTACTCTCTCTATGCTGAACATTTTATGACAACCTAATAAGAAGAAGAATTTGAAAGGGTTTTCCCCATAGTGGGTTTTGCCCTAGTCTCCGACCAATCCTAGTATCTCTAAGTGTGAATGCTTTTCTTCTATTGTTCCTTTATGTTTCGTTGCATTGATGATGATATTGTTCTTTCTATATAGTTGCATATGTTGTTGAATAATGTTGTAAAATTGAATATTGTTATGATGTTGCGGGGTGAATTCTATATGTAAATAATGAAATGCAATTATCTTAAGTAAAGAAAACTATAGACCTAAGAAAATTTAACATGGGATCAGAGCCAGGCTGAAGAAAAGTCATTTAGATCACCCCTATAAAGACACCATTGATGGGAGCAAGAGAAAATGGAGGAAACCTAAAAGAATCCTAGGGTTTGAAGGAAACCCTATGCAATTGATTATTAGCGTTTGACAGATATCATGAGGTTAGGGTTTGGAAGAAACTTTGGAATATGATAAAGGTTTGAGATATGCAGTATAGAAACCCTAGCATGATCAATGAGAACTTTTTCTAGCACTTGTGACAGATTCAACATAACCCTAGTTGGGATAGTTTCAATTAGGCCTTGGTTATTAATGAAGTCAATAGATGTATTGAAGGAAACATTTTTATATGGATGATGGATGGTAATGACTCTGGAAGGCTGGTTCAAGAGGGAGATGATCACCTCTCATTGAAGATAAGTATCCTTTAGACTTATGTTACTTCTGTGACTTTATCCTTGTTTAGATTTATTGATTTGATTATTGCTCATACTTCCTTCATGAATATTTGAGTATGTGAATACTTCTAACCTCTAGATGAGATGTGATAAGTAGATCTTTTAATTTGAGTAACGTGTTCTTTGCTTAGGTCAATTACTTCAATAATTCATAAGAGCCCAAGTTTAATTCCATTTCCTTTCATTAGCAATCACATAAACTATTATCTCATTGACAATAATTGAAGAAAGAACACAAGTAACATAAGCAAGAGACAAACCAAGACAAGAGAACACGAAGATTGGCTCAAGCGAGGGAAAAACCCAAGATGGGGAAAACCCTTGATCAAATCTTCTAATTATTAATATCAAAAGTTCAACAAAGAAAGAGAGGGAGAAAATACAATTAATAACAAGGAGGCAACTTGAGCAAGTCTTCCATTCAACCCTCAAACAATAACAATCTGATTCTGCCCTAACCAGAGATCAATAATAGACAAAGCAACTACAAGGAAGTCTCCAAATAGAGTTCGGTCCTAGCTCTATTAGTGAAACCTTCATAAATGATTATAATGAACCCAAAATGGATATATACTGAGCATTCAAGCCTAGTTAATGTAATGATATAACATCAGAAGATCTTGAACCAGGTTAGGAATTGATCATAGTCCACATTAGCCCATTCATATTCCTTCACCAGTGTTTCCAATTACTATGGCTAGCACCATTCTTCATGTTGCATGTCATGGTTGTCTGTAACTTGATTTGTTGTGGGAATAAGGCCTAACGACTCCTCCAACTAGACTAGAATAGGTCTGCGAACCTCATGTAATTACTTCAAGGCTTGTGACCTATCCAAATAGGGAGAAAACTAAACAAACCATCCACTAATATGCCTTGTACTACCCTTGTTGCATTTTAGACCCATTAAACTCCATAACCAGATCTCCAAACAACCCTTAGCTACCTCAGCCTTGTCCTCCTTATGCCACGACTCCCACAAAAGATGAAACCTTTTAGTTTTATGCCCAAACGATGTGTCTAATGAGAATGGAGTACACCTATGTAATAATTTGTCCTTATGGAGGTGAAGTCGACCTTGACACTTGGAGGCAAATTTGAATTTGAAATTTTCATTTTTCCCACCTCAATAAAGTCATGACTTGTAGAATTTATTTTAAATAAATAAATATTTTCCCTTATCCAAATTCGGTGATCTTTAGGTCAATTTTGGTCCTCTCAAAAAGAGGAATTCAATGCCACAATTATCCTTCCCAAAGGAGCCGACCAGAGTGGAATTTGGCCCTAGTTTCCAATTTTAGCAAGATTCTTCTTGAAGATCATCTAAGGTGCAGGAAAAGGGAGCTAGTGAAGAGAAGAAATAGTGCTGGAAAAGGAAAGAGACACCTAATGAAAGTTGATAAAGTACTTCAACTGTCAATATCAAATAAAAGCTACAAGATTGCAAAGTTTTATGAATGCTACAAGGTATGTGTAATCTACAATATTGGATGACAAGGTAAGTCCTAAGGTATGACGAGAATATCACCTTCATAAAATGACTCATATATGCATATTAAAGTAAGTTTGATCTATAGTACATGTGATGTGTTAGTGCACTTGGTATTGGGAAAGTATCTCACATTTTATTTGACATGGTGGATTTCCTGATTTTATAAAGCTAACTAGAAATGTTGATTTTTGATACATGGTAACTTGACGCTATTGTTAATACTTGTGACAAGAATGATAACCATGGTGATAAAAGTATGAAAATAAGATTGATATTCAAGCCAACCTTGTTTAGGTTTTGATAAGGCAATGTGATAAATTGGGATGTCCTGACTTGATGGTTGAGTAATGTGATAAAGAAGTGATGTTGTGATTATGATCCTTGAAGTATGATGACACATCTGCTAACTATCCTAATTATATGACACTAAACCTTGATGAATGTTTGATATCATGTTCATATGTGATCATAAAATAGTTGATGTTGATATGCTATGAATATGACGCATATATGTTTGAAAACTTGATATAGTTTGATTTCATGATCTAACAATTTTTGCTAATGCATGACAACATTATGATAGACATGTTGATATCTTAACTCATGATGACTGGAGTAGTTCTCCATTCAGAGGAAGAATCTCTCCATAAGATCCCAACACCTATTATTATGAAAGAAGACACTTGACTATTGAAGAAATGATTCTAAACATGAATAACCATATGATGCTATTGAAAATGTTTTGGCAAGTTTTGATTTGAGCAGAGAAGGTTTATCCTAGTCCAAGCCCCAACCACTGGGAGAAAGGCTTGAGGGTGTGGTTATAAGCCTCCCAACCGCACGAAAGAAATCCTATGGGTGTGGTTGAGCCTATAGGTTACAAAATCTAAATCCTCATGCATAAGATCAGGAGCGCACCAGGTGTATGATAGTCCTACAAACATGGAGTAGATGATGGAGAGTTCTATGAGCAGGGAAGTTTTTAAGATCTAAATAATGTTTGACTTATTATAGGATTCTTGGCTAATCTTGTGTTTGCAGGGGATTGAAATATGAATATCAATATGTCGTTTGCCATGACTTGATCATTTGAGCTAGTATATGACAATATTTGGTAACAATTGTAAGAACTTAACAAAATTTGGCTTATTGACTTGACTTAATATAGATAAGCAGTATTAGAACTTTGACATGATGCTTGATAGTTGATAGATAGTTTTTGGCTTATGCATTGATTGAAGTCACAATGATAACAAGTTAGGGTTTCGATTAGATTTGGTACTTTACAATAGTGATTTGCCTTGATGTGACATGACATCATGGGCATAATACCTCCCAGTTATCAATATTCATATTCAGTATTGATTCTATATTGACATCATTGCCATTGGCTCATTGGTTGAAGTATAAACAATTATGATTTAGTATGCAGTGATTTTCATTGCAGAAATCTCACAATAGATGGAAAAAACTTATGTGACTTATCCTTGGTGTATGCATCCATATTTAGTGGAAAAAATGATTCATATTATGATCATACGGATCACTTGATGAAGTCTGGCTTGATGTTATAAATGAAAATTGTTAACATAGATAAGGTTGCGCGCTGGTACTTGGATGTGAGCTCTACCTGAGGACTTGGATGGAAAAGATTAACAAATGATATTGGAAAAAACTTTCATGGATTTGATATTAGTTTTTGATTTGACATTTAAGGCCTAATAAGTAGAATTGATTAATTTGACTATATTGATTTGTTTGAGGCTGAGTATATTGATTTGGTCAATATTATGTTTGTTGAAAGCATTGTCTGGTTTGAAGCAAAGCTTCTTGAGCTTGATATGTCTGCGTTGATAGTTATCTAGTAAATCCTGGAAGGTGTGTTGATCTGAACCTCTACTTCAAAGTGGTCCAAGGTATGCCCTTGATTTTGGTTTTATATGCTAACAATCTATTCTTGATAGGTAATGAGCCTTTCATGGTCAAAGTAAGAGGGAGTGGGCCTCTAAAGTTTAAGTTGAAGAATCTTGGCTTGATGAATTACTTTCATGGATTAGAAGTTTGGAAAAAGAAAATATGTCATAAAGTTATTTGGCATGACGAGATACAAATCGTTGGACACTCTGATGGATTTAATTTCAAGAGGTTATGCAGAGATGTTGTTAAATTGGCAATCGAAAGTTGATTAAGCATTGTTCCTTGTTAACATCCATATAGAAGTATGTTGTGCAGAGAACGACTTGAGCCAATTCATGATTAAGTCGCTTCATACACATTAGGTTGCCTAAAAGCACTTTTTACATGGGACGATCATTCTTAGTCTAAGATATCCTACAAGAGATGTATGATTGCATGCATGCACTAATGTTGACTGGGTTGAAAAGCATTATTGACAAAAATAGCACATTTGGGTGTTGCTTTAGCTTGGGATCTGCCATGACATTTTGATGAGCAGGAAATAGAAGTCTTTAGCGTTAAGCACGGCTAATGTTGAATACATTGTTGCTAGCATGGTTAGTTGTGGGGCAGTTTGGTTGAGGAAGCTCTTTAGAGTCATTTGAGCAGGTTCTAGATATGATAGTGACACATTGCGACAATAAAGGTGGGATCTAATTGGCAGAGAATCTCGTATATTGTTGGGACTGAGATCCTTGCGTTGAGACAATGTTGTTATATGAGACAATCTTAGGCTTAGGGTTGCTACCTCCTTGAGAGGGAGAAAGGAAGAATAAGGTATCCTTTTTTGACATGTAGTTATTCTGACATAATATTTGATGTAATCAAAGGACTATTGCTCTTGGTAATGAATGAGGCAATATGATTGAACTCTTCAGTGAATTGTTTAAGTAAGTACGAGATATGAGCACGTTGATATGTTTTTGATCTATAGAGAGAGCAGGGCTGATCAAGGACACTGAGCCAGATCTTCCCCCCATCTGAGCTCCCATAGTAAGGAATTGAGATGTAGGGCTCCTGGGCTTGAGGGATCTCTGGATAATAGGGTATTGTCCCTATCTATCACCCATAGGGTGGAAGATGTTGCTCCCCTATCTTGGTGTAGCAAAGTATACCTCAGTTTGCATCATACCCACAATCTGGGCTTGTTGGGATTGTAGCTCCCCGTTTGGCCAAAAAGTTGAGAGGGATTGGGGGTGTGTGATCATTACCTTTGGTAAGTCGGGTATCTCACCCAAGCTTATGGTGCAAGGTGTTCTACCGCATGGCTCTTGAGGGTCATTGTTGGGAAGATCAATAGGCAATAAGATGGCTGAGACATTGTATCTCGCTTATTTCCCGACATATGGTGGAAGACGTATACTCCCCTACGAGATGACATGAGGTGATACTGTCCCATAGGACCTTCCTTATTGTCATTAGATTCTGGGTTGAGATTGTGAAAATTCCAAAACGAAATCCTATTGTAGCAATTGGAAATTATTCTTCTAATTTTTAATTAATTTAACAATTTATTTGCTATGGAAAATACTAAATAAACCACACTGCAACCTTCACAAATAAAATTGCGGAAATAAAAGTGCTGCAAAATGAGAAAATATAGAAACACAATAAAAATGACACTGTTATTTTCGGAGAATTGTCCCTGGAAAAACCCAACTTGGGAAAACTAGTGCAGCAGATGAGGGTTTTATTATCATGGAGCAGTGAAATTCTGAGTACAATCTAGAAACTGGCAATCCACCATAAGAAAATATGGTCGAAATTATCTAAGGGAATTTCCCTTCCTCCACAAGAAACCTCGACACTCACGTTGTCTGCACTCATGCGACTACCTATACTCACGCTTCTTCCTATACTCGTGTTGCTGCCCGTACTCGGGCTTCTTCCTGTACTCGAGTTGCCACCCATACTCAGGCTTTTGCTTGCACTCGTGCTACCCGCACTCAAGCTGCCTACACTGGTAATAACTCGGCCTCTTGCTGTTGCCTCTCCGAATCTGGAAATCTTCCTCCAGATCACTGTCCCTACCCCTCACTGACATTGCGTCACTCTTTGGCTCAAACTCTTGTTTTTAGCTCAATCTACACAAGGAGCTGCTGCTATAGTGTGTCTTCTCCATCACCACATCGATCCCTTCTTATATCTTCCTGTTGGGATTCCAACAACTAAGATTAAATCTTAATCGATGGCTTATATAATTTATGGATCGATATGTGTGAAGTTCTAGATAATTCTCACCAAAATCAGTTAATTACTATTAATTTACAAGATTTCCTAAGTTAGACACGAGAAATATTTAATTATTGGTCAATTAATTTAATTGAGTCATCTCTAGATAGAATTTCCAGAAACGATTTTTGGGTTTTGGAGATCTCATGTATTTTAGTCTCTCCACCAAGTTTCGTGGCTACAACACATTCGATGCTACACAAACTAACACTCCCTCTTATCGAGGACCGTGTTCTAGTGTTGCACACCCTGCCATAACACTTTGTCTCTATGTCATCTCCTATTACACTGCTGATGCTTGGCTACTGCTGCCCACTAACCATTGTGCAATTGTAATGTTGCATCTGTGTTGCTTCTAACACTGCCATACTACTTCCAACACCGCATCTGCACTGCAACTCCCTCTTATCTGTTCTTGCTGCAACTGCAACTATTACAACTGAGAAGCATCTGAAATACTGAATCACTTGTGTCTACTACACCTATCTTCTGAATCCTGAATGCTACTAGCCACTACACTATCTACTGAAGAAAATGCGTTGTTGTTGAATCTGCTATTGAGCCTCATGCTCTGTTGTCAACTCTACATTGTGCTCCTCATCATCCAAGTTTCGTGGCTAGAACACATCCGATGCTACACAGAATAACAAAGATGTGCTCCTCGATGGATAGAGGGTGTTAGATTGGACTCCCCTCCAATGTCAAATTCTTCTTCTTCTAGATTCGAGAGTGTTCAACATATGAGTAGAGATACAGTGACAACCAAATATAAGCTGTGATGAGAAGATATGAGCATAGATGAGTAGAGATGAACAAATATGACATTCAATGATGATGAGATACTTGTGATGAGACATATGTTGCAGCTAGTAATTTCTCCCTAGCTGAGAGGGAGTGTTAAATTGGCAGCTTAGGGACAATTCTCTCCATTGGACAACCTTCCTCATCAAGAAAGACCCCTCCTAGCCCTTCGAAGAATTTAATTTGGTTAAGGAAAATTATATTTTTAATTTGAAATACCACATGTGAACAAAAGGATAGGTTAGCCCTAAGAAGAATCGGGGCACCCTTGGATGCCTATAAATACAAGTCAAGTGACCCTCATTTCTAGATCCTCAATAATTATTCTTTCTTTGGTTTGGCTCACACAGGTCTGAAGTATTTCGCGGAGGTTGGTTCATACAAGTCCAAAATTGCAGGGTCCGAATCTCACACGTGATTATGGTTTTTGGTTCCCAGTAGTAGGCATGCTATAAGATATTTTCGGTCGCAACGACAGGCACACAAGCTCATGCGTGCGGTTGGAGAGTTTCATCTGCACTCTTGTACACTCTCTCCATGCTGTTGAAAACTATGGTTTGATTTTTAGAGTTAACTACAGAGTTCGACAATTGACTGCAACGTTTGACAATTAATCACAACCTTCTGAATCAAGGTTTTGATTATCAACATTGTTAGGTTCATCTCTTAGATGTTGTTTAGTTGATTTTGCTGGATAGTTTTGTGGGTGAAGATATGAATCATTGTACTCTCTATTTGCTGAACATTTTATGATAATCTAATAAGAAGAATAATTTGAAAGGGATTTCCCTGTAGTGGGTTTTGCCTTGGTCTTCGACCAATCCTGGGGTCTCTATGTGTGAATGTTTTTCTTCTATTGTTCCTTTATGTTCCACTGCATTGCTGATGATATTATTATTTCTATATAATTTCATATGCTATTGAATAATGTTGTAAAACTAAATATTGTTATGACGCAATGGGGTGAATTCTATATGTAGATAATGAAATGCAATTAACTTAAGAAAAGAACAATATAGCCCAAAGAAAATTTAACAATAGTTTTCGTTCTAGATTTTGTCAATCACATGAATCCAAAAAAATTGTAAACAACCATTTTTCAAAAAGCCATATTTCTAGATTAATGGATATGTGAAAGACACAAGCACCCCATGGTAATGACAACTAACAAATTTCTATTATAATTCTATTGGTCACATCTATACATGAAAATATTAAAAGTTCATTTTTTTGAAAATACATATTTCTAGATCTTGAGCTGCACTTCATCACCTCCACATCATCCCCACCGTGTAGGCACCATATAATCCACCACGATAGCTCTTCCATACTACAACACCATGTAAGCACACTATGTTGGCCCAATAAATCAACATAACAAATCATTTTCATTAAACCAAAAAATACCATGTCATCGTGACACATCTTGAACCAATTCATACACCATGCCACACTCTTGGTTACGTGGCTACATGTGTCCACCGCGTGTCTTGCCCTATGCATTCAGATCCAATTTTTTCATAAAACATAGTTTAAATAAGTTTTGGATTTTTGGACTTCTGAATCTATCAATAAACAACCTCTATATAGATTCTATCAATAGATTGGAATGATCATCGCAACTAATGGAAAATAAACATTTTTTGAATTTTAGATCGTTTAAATATCAAAATTATGTCATCTATTGGGAAACATGTGTTGACTCATAAAAAAAGGATCATTTGCCGGATTTTGGATCATCCAATTATCCATAATATGTAACTTGCTAAAGAAATATGCGAAAAATGATAAAAAATGATCTTTTAGATATCCATATTATGTTATTTAGTCCCTTTGCTAACCCTGCCGTCACAACTCCCACTAACCCATGTGAATTGGAGTTGAGGCTAAAACAATCCACAAATTTTCTAAAGTTGTTTATATGCCTTAAGGTTAAATCGCAACTATAGAAGACTTATATGACTTGACATGAATCAAAGGACTTATAGGATATGATCAAGTCTTATTTACACAACCAAATAGAATTTTCACTTCAATAAAAATGTATGAAGGAGACCCTTATTTCTCATTCAAAATAAAGAAGTTTCTATAACCCAAAACTAAACAATTTAGCGATTTTCATCAATAATTTAAACTATTGAAAACATAATTTTTATGTACAAAGTTTCTAAGCATATCACGAGAAGGAAGAGAAAGATCACTTGCAACTTCCAAGAATGAAAATATCTAGTTATACAAGAATTATCATATCAAAAATGAAAAGAAACTACAAAATCATATAATAATCATTCCTTCTATTAGGATGTAACAAATTTAGTAGGTTTAATAAATCAATTTATAACCAAGAATTTCTCTTTTATTCACCCATAGCACACTCATAATTTATAATTAGAATATATATGAATTAATAGTGGTAAGAAAAAAACTTAGTTGAATATGAAAGGGATGTTTAGCAACAACTAGCAAACTGAGTGATTTTTACCCAACTATAGGTAGCTTTGTTGTAGAATTCTACCCCCTAGCAAATTATGGTACCAACAAGGCAAAGTAGGAATAATGGTTCTAAGTTCAATAAATTAGAAATTTAACCAAGATGACTTCCACTTCCAAGTTTTGCAATGGATAGAGTAGCTATAGGCACTCACATTACTTGCCTCTCACATCACACTATGACTTCCTTCTAGACTTTTCAATCCCTCAGAAGTATCTTCATCTTGTTCTTTCTAGAGAAGACATAGAAAGGTCCAACGATTTTCACAAAAAATCTTGCATATTTTCCAAATTTCCCAACTCTTTCAATACGTATCCATCCCTATTTTCATGGTTGGTCTAATCTATATACTCATGGCACTTTATTTTCTTCCCTTCTATTCTCTAAAACTCCCCTTTTCTCTCTTTTTTCCTAGCCCATTTTCTTGCATTCAAATTTCCTAAACCTTTTTCCCCTAACAAGAAGTTTCCTCACTACTTCTTCTTGTTCCAAGAATGTAGTAGAGACAACTTGCTAAAGTATAGGAATGATGGGTAACTTAAGGAATTGGTTTTCTCCATTACTCGTGGCTTTAATAAAGTAAAGATGACATGGTAGGATAGATAAAGGAATACTAAAGAAATCCATTAGACCCCCCTACCTTTCCCCACTTGTGGTATCATAACTCCTACAGGCACTTAGTCTTTTGGTATTGGTCATCACCATTTTAATAACCGCAAAAGTAAAATATTTAAAATGTTTACAATACCATGGTATATCTAACACATGGTGATCAATATATCATGAAATAAAAAAAATCCATGCATAGTTTTAAGCAAGTTTAATTACAATTTTTTTCCAAGGAGATAAATTGGGATGTTAGAATAGTCGGAGTCATGTCTCAATAGTATTATTGGCAATGTGTTCAACGGAAATGCATATATTGAGGAAACGTCTTCATTAGTGTGAAAAATAAATTAGGGAGGTTGTAGGCATGGAGATTTCCTCAACTCTCACTTGGGTAAAGTGAAAGAAGGCCAAAAAGCATAGAAACTTAGAGGAAAACAAAGACCTATACAAACACACTTTGAAGGTTGGAAAAAATCTCCTTAGACTATTGATTTAGGAAAATGAATCTTGTGAAAATATGATAATGTTGTGGAGAAGACAATTGAGATTATCAACTTCCTTAGGCACTCTCTCCAATATGATGGCATATGCCTAAGCACACACCAACTTCCCTCCTACACATGGCCTACTTGAAGCCTTTAATGATTCTACAACTATTTCTATGCCCAAGACTTAATTAACCCTTTTGGAGGATAAATTTGTGTTGAAGCCTCGAAAATCGATATGACAACATGGGGGGAAAACCACCCGGTAGGGAATGCCGATTTTGCGATTGCGATGCAATATTGCAAATCACATTATTGCATGTTCGGTTGCACACTATTTTGAAGTTCATTAGGATTCTGCGAGGTGCGAGATAAGCGGGATATCCTATACAGTTTAGAGTGTAGTTTCTCTGATGGAGTTATTACCTTATAAAGCGCTTTTCACTACGTGGCGGACTTAACTCTCAATTTATAACACTGGCTTTTATCGGGTCTGGGCTTTATCGCATTTCAGAAGCTCTTGCATTTCATAAGTTTGGACATTTTAAATAAATTGACGCGATGCGATGAGGTTGACTTGTCCTATTGCAATATCGCGTCTCGCATGTTTCAACATGCTTTGTGGGTTTATGTCCTTTGTGAGCACTGATATGCGATTGTGATAAGAGCTTTATTTTATGTGAAATGCCTTAGGTCTTAGCTTTTGAATAAAATTTCTAATGATATCTAAGTTAAGTGTGTTGATCCTTTTGATCACAATTCGCGGGTTTTGTTTGTTAATAAGGATTTTAACACACTTGGTCCAATGATATGCGAAAATGCGAGAATTGCTAGTTTTCAAAGGGTTTTGACTCGATATCCTGATTTATTCCTAAAAGTTCAAAGGAAAGTGCCTAAGTACTAAATTTCTTTTTTGGAGGGTTTTTATCAAGGGTCCCCATTTATTAATGGAATATTAACTATTAAACTAATAAATGGGGGGGTTGTTGAATAACACAACAATTGGTGATTCGCTGGAAGAACCAGTTATCTCTAATAGTGTTTTGAAATTTCTAAAACTTCCAAAATAAAGATAGTTCAGAAAAATAGGAAACCCGTGAAATATAAGATAAGTAACATTTCTTTGAACAATAAAAACAAAATCTACCTAATTATCATCCGTTTGATTATCCTCTTCAATATGAAAATTGCTTTGTCTACAACAGTCATTACTTGGTTTTAAAGATAAAAGCAGGGGGTTCTTGCAAATTAGCTTTTAGATGTACTCAATTTTCATAGGTAGAACCTTTGATGCCAGTAGGCATCCACAACCTCAACAGGGTTACCTTTTAACCAACAATGATTTCGTATCCCATCCAAATAAGAGTGCAATTTTCAGAGATAAATTCAGATTCATATACTTACTCCTTTTTCCTTTCTTTTCTAAACAATTCATTTTTCTTAAAAATTTCACTTTTTCTTCTTAAAGATCATTGTTTTCACCAAAAAATTGATCATCTAGCCTAATTTACTAGATGGATCGAAGTATACCATGTAAAGCCAATTTTACCCTAGTAAAATTGCTTTCACTATGAGAAATTACCTAATAAACCACCTTTATTAAATCACAACCTCAACAGGAACCAGCTCCTATTGCGAAAGCATCTAGCCAAGGGGGCAAAGCCAAAAGGAAAGATTCAAAGGACAAGGCTCCCCAACCTCCTCCAGCCCCTAAGGCCCCAAAGTCGACACCCTTGTGCGCTTTACGTGACGTTGTTGGGCACGCCACCAACAATTGTCCTGAACTTCCTCAACTTAAATCGTTGGTTCATGAAGCGTTCCCTGAGTCGAATATTCTGGAAGTCCATGTTAACATACTAGCCCCACCTAAGAAATTCAAAACTCTTCGCACAAACCACCCTTGTGCCCTGTGTGATCTTCATGGTCATTATTCCCATTATTACCCTTGTCTCAATGAGTTTCATGATTGTGTTGGGGCAATTCGTGACTATGAGGCCACTCGTAGTGGAACCTCTGCTCCTCTACCTATGGATTCTGGTACCACCAGTCAACCAGAACAGGGAAACTCTGGCCCTACTATTGTGATCCCTCTACACGTTGTCGAGATGACGGACACCACAGGCTCCATGCTTTACCTGTCGTCATCCTTGAGTTGCTTGCCAGCAAACCTTCCTGAGGTTGTTGCACACGTTTCTATCGAACCTCTTTTGAAAGAATCCCAGGTCTTAACATCAGTAGATCCTCAGTCTACTAGTCTGTCGTCTACCATTCCAAACGATGCATATGTGAACCTTATTTCTCAGGTTGATGCACCAAGTAATACCGCTGCATCATGTAGTCAGTCTTCCTCCCATTCGCCCATCTCCTAGACTAATGAGGACACCATGGAAGCTATGTCTAACCTTGATTAACCCTACACTTGAGTAAGGGGGCATTCCTTCCAGAGGATTTCGAAGGCCATCTCCTTCCTAATTCTCCCAATGTGCTCTACCTCTAGAAATGTTACTCACAACACATCCCTTTCATTTTATTATCTTTATGTCTGCCATGTAGTTAGGTAGATTGCATCATCTCATCTATTGTCTTTTGCACCTTTCAAATGGATCCATCATCCACACCGTATATCGGTCATGACGATGTTGCAAGTTGCTTATCCCGGAATTTAGCCTGGGCTATTTTTAGCCCCTTGCATACATTAGTCCTTTCAAACGACGTGTGCATTGGATCTGCCACCAATAATCAGGCCGAATATGATGCAGTGATAGGTTTGTTAGTCGATGCCCTTGCTCATCGCATCCTTCATCTGCTACTTGTCATGCAATTGAATGGTGTGTATCATGTGCATAACCAAGTCCTATTTAGAAAATATCTAGGAGTGAAGCTATTGGTACGTGAATTTGAAACCATTACTTTCAGTCGTGTAGCTAGAGCCCAAAATCACTATGTAGATACCATTGCAAACAACATTCTAGATTGACATTTATCACATGTATACCATAGAAGATAACCAAACAAATGGCGAGCCATCATCGTCATATAAAATGCATAACCATATTATGTATCATATAAGTGTTTGGAGCCCGTACCTCTAAATACATCTAGTACACCCATAGCATACTGGGGGCACATAGGCCCCTACATCTCCTTTGGATGATCTTGTGCCAAGATGGGTCGAGATGTTTGAATCCATTTTTCGAGCACTCAGAACACTATGGTGCTCCACAAACTCCTCTTGCTAGGGGCATCATTCCCACCTTTGCATACCAGATCAGTATCTAATGCTTGGGGGCATGATGGTTTTCCCCTAGCCATCTTCTCAATTAAGTCTCGACCTAGATCCCACCAAATCTAGGTATGGTCGATTATCCTCCCATTCCTTGGATAGTTTGTCCTAACGGCCTCCCAGGCGATCCATATGCACATCGCATATCATAGGCATTTGATACCATATCTTCAAATATTCTACTTTATGTCCACATAGTCACCATGTTTGACTTAGTGGGTGAGAATGATTGGAGACCTCCTCTAGTAGTTCATTCTCGTTTTCCTCTTCCCTTAATCCTTCACTAGGAACCATTGTTCCAAGAAGAATTTAGGCCATCTTTAGACAAGTAAGGCCACTTGCCTAAAAGTGGTAGATACCGATTCCGATGGTCGGTTTGTCCGATATGATCTCCACAAGACTTAGGGCCTTCTCCTCCTCTCAAATTGGAGGGAAAACACCCTTTTATAGAAAAATCCTTAATTTTTCTATCGCCCATTGCGACTAGACCGCAGCTCATGCCCAGATGCATATCCACTATGCTACAGCCTCAGATGCACTTCCACGGAGTTGATGGGGTCGGTCCCTACCGATCACGATGTCCATAGCATGCACATCTCCTTCAGATGATCCGTTCAGTTTTCCAGAGCCCTTCCTTGTTCAACATGGCTTCTCCAGTTGTTCTACCCTGCCTCCCACCCACTTCTTGAGGGAAGGGGCTTTGTATCTCATGTACTCAGATATTATTATATTCTATCTTGGCTCATGTTTTTACCAGGTGCATTATGTATATGCGACACATTGTATTATTTTTTGGCTTTGTTATGCCAACATGTCATGTACCATTCAACATGTACTTTATTGCTCAGTTTCATATTTCTGAGCGAACCATTATTTTTGTACTAAGTTATCTCGGCGGGTGTGTGTATGCCTCCCCTACCTCATTGAAGTATGGTACCACAACATAAAAGGAGACTTGCAGTAGTCTCGCCCCCTCTGTCACTATCCTCTCCCAGATTCAAATTCATTGGTCTTTCTCTCTCTCTCTCCTTGAATCTCTTGTGTTGTCTAAGTGATCGTGTCTTTACAACGTACCTCGGCCATACGTTTTGCTCCTAACGCTCATACATTGGGGGGCGATCTGTTATCACCAAAAAATTGATCATCTAGCTTAATTTACTAGATGGATCAAAGTATACCATGTAAAGCCAATTTTATCCTAGTAAAATTGCTTTCACTATGAGAAATTGCTTAATAAACCACCTTTATTAAGTAATTTATAGTTAAACCCATGAAGAATAATTAAATAAATCATTATTTATTTGATTTTCTTCTAAGAATACTTAATTAACCACTATTTTATTATTATTCCTTGCCAAATTTGACCCAACCATGAAAAATAAACAAATGAATCATTATTTATCTTATTTTTCTCTAAGAATAAATAATTAATCACTAATTAATTATTATTCTTTGTTAAATTTGACTAAATCCCTTAGGAATAATTAAATAAATCTTTATTTGTTTATATTCCTTAACTAATTCATTGAGATGATAAATAAATCATTTATTTATTTATTATTTCTAAATAAAAGTTTAAATACTTTTTCTTTCCTAAACAAATATAATAAAATATTCCAAGTGGTTATTCCAATAATGGAATCAATAATATTTTATTATTGCTCATTATTCGAGGATAACTCAATATTTTGTTATAAATAGAAGGGTTTTCCATTCATTATTCACTTTTGATTATTTTCATTGTTGCATTCATTGTTGTAACTATGATTATTTTCATTGTCGCACACCATATTTTTGATGGGTTTATGCATTATAGAGGAAAGAGACTCTACATAAGCTGAAGATGTTTGAGGATAGCAAAGAACCCATCCCATAGAGTGGGGTTGGTAACATTTATTTGTTCTCTTCACACATGTTATTATAAAATTATTATTTACATATCTAGTTCCCATTGGATGTTTGGGGTTATTACTCTTCCTTTCACTGTTTAACTATAATCGTAGCATAAACCAGAATTTTGGCAGGTTTTGTTTTTATCAATAGCTACAGATCTACAATGTTTAACAGTGATTTCTATTGTTGAGATTGTTTGTCATCCAAAATCTTAAGTGGGTTCTTTTTGTACATCATTGAGAAGAAAACACTACAACAGTCATTGCCTTGGTTTGGTGGCCAAAATTGAAAATGCCATTCACTAGTTGTAACTTAACTGAATAAGCTGGCTCGTGATGAGACCCTTGTCTTTTGATTAAGATAATCTTAAGCCATTACCTTGTTTTGATGTGCAGTATTGGTAATGTCATCTTGTTACTTCCCTATGATCATGGTAAGTCGGCCCTTGATGAGGCCTCTTATCTTTTAAGTTTAAGCATATTTTAGAATTACTCTCTAAAAAGAGAAAAACTTACTAGATGGGGAGAATCATTGACTCCTTAAGAGTTTCTGGATGTCAATTTTAGAGTTAAAGATTATTTTTTGTAGAGAGTCTTAGCTTTGTTATAGATACTTTTCTTGACTAATGGTAGAACAAAGGTTTCTTTACAAATTTGAGGTTTAGCAAAAGACAAGCAATTTTGGTAGAGAACTAGCAAATTTTAGAGTAATAGAACTTAGCTTATGTTTCAAATGTGAAAATCATCTTCTTAACAATCCCTACTTATACAAACGAAAAATCAAAATATAAAAGAGATTATTATTGTAAAGGCGAAAAGTAAATGTTATTTAACTTTCATTTTCCTAGAAAAAGTAAAGGCAATAGTGTACAAGGGATAGAAGAGGTTATCTTCTATGAAAAATATTTTTTTTTGGAATTTTACCATTAACAGGCAGAGAATCTCTTTTGCCTAATAAATCTTGCAATAAAAAGGTTGATGGGCCTATTTGTTCCACAATCTGAAATGGGCCAAGCCACATTCTTTGGAATTTGGTATGTTTATCTTTTTCCTCGTGTGCTTTATCCCACTTTAATACTAGGTCTCCGAGCTGAAAGGATTTTGAACTTACAGAATTCACTTCAAATGGTGATTTGACTAACTGTTGATGATGTGCATGTGTAATTTTGGCTTTTTCCCTTTCTTCTTTGAGCTTAAGAATTTGTGATTGTCTTAATTGCATAGAAGGGGAAGGAGTTTCTTCAATAAATTGAACTAGGGCTAGAGAGGGAATAGTTACATTTGTAGGGAGGAGAACCTCTTTCCCATAGACCAAATTAAACGGAGCAGTGCCTATTGAGGCCTTCTGTGTTATTTGATTTGCACATAGAGAAAATGTTAAAGTTTTGTGCTAGTTTTCCTGACTTAGGTCAACGGTTTGTTTGACGATTCTTATGAGATTTTTGTTTGTTGATTCGGCCAAGCCATTTCCTTGAGGATAATAGTTAGCAGAATATTTAAGTTTAAAACCTCTTTTAAGAGCAAAGTCTGTCATAGAATTGCCTATAAAATAAGATGCATTGTCAAACATGAGGGCAGATAGTAGACCAAATCTAGTAATAATAAATTGATCAATAAATTCAATGATGTTTTTAGAATTGGCTACCTTAAGTGGAATTACTTCTGGCACCCATTTTGTGAAGCAATCAGTTGCCGTAAGGATATATCTATGCTTCTTTGAGGAGCGAGGAACGGTCTCACCTATTATGTCTAGTCCTCATTATTCAAATGGTTTTTCAATGTTCACTGGCTGCAATGGAAATGCGGGTTTTCTCTGTCTCCCAACAACTTTCTGACAAATTTCACATTTCCTTACATATTCGTGTGCATCTTTGAATAAGGTTGGCCAATAATAGTTGGCATGCAGGATTTTATGTGCTGTTGTGTCTCATCCAAAATGTCCACCAGTTGGTCCATCATAGAGTTCCTACAAAACCTTTTTTGCCTCAGACTTTTCAAGACATGTAAGAAAAATAGAATCATATTTTTTCCTAAACAACACATCATTGACGATTTCATATTGCTTAGCTTTTATCCTCAAAGCCCTTTTTCTTTTGTAACTTATTTGCGTAGGGGCATATCCATTTTTCGAATAAAAGATAATGTCAACATATTTGGATTCAGTGTCGTTGAGGCTTGCCTGATATACTTGTATATCATCATTTGAATCTTGTAGTGCTGGTAAGTTGGATGCTCCCGCTAACATTCTATAAAAAGACCTTGACCTTTAACAATTTTAGTTGGTCTGATCTTAATGTCATATTCTTTGTTAGGCCCCTATACTACTAGTGTACCCCTTATTGTTATTAATACAACCCCCTTATTATATTGTTGTACCCATGTAGTCCCCATAGATGCCCACTATTGTTATTATTGTGTTCTTACATTATTATTGTTATGTTGGCTCTGATTATATTATGACCCCTTAAACTCCTATATATAGAAAGGAGGACTTGTCATTTGTATCATCCAAGAATTGTTCATTTATGTAATGTAAAGGAGGTTGCCCCCTCGAAGAGGCTGAATTCTAAGGCGTTGATCTATCTTTTCTATCTTTTTGTGAGTTGGTTTCATAACATTTGGTATCAGAGTTTTGGATTCTAGGGTTTCGCTGCTCCAAACAGGACATCGTGGCATTTTTGCTATAACTTTTTTTCTGTGCCTTTTCAGATGCTAAAACAAAAACCCACTTGAGAAAAAATCGCGTTGAAGCTCGGGTCTGAATTTTAGAGCTTGTCTCACTATATTATCGGAAATATGATCTAAGGAAGTTAGGGTTTTTGCAAGCTCCAAAATTTAAGCTAAAACAAGTCATTGTGGAATTTTCGATATAAATATTTTGCTTTGACGTTTCATAAGCTAAGAAAAAAACCCATTTGAGAAGAAATCGGTCTGAAACTTTGCTCCGAATTTCAGATCCTGTATCGCTATATTTTCGGAGATACAGTCTGAGGAAGTTAGGGTTTTTGCAGATCCCCGAATTACATTCCAAACAGGCCACCTTGGGAAAATTGTCATAACTTTCTCTCTGAGCATTAGATTGAAATTTCGTAAGAAGTTACAGAAAGAGGACAAACTGTAGTTTTTTGTATGTATTTTTCAGATCCGAAGGTCAAAATAGTGACATGTGGCAAGTCATACAAGTTCACTATTCTGAAAAGGTGTATAATCAGGTCATCTTGGGAGATTGTGCATAACTCTTTCTTGGAGAATCTAATTTTCCCCAGACTAGTGGCATTGGAAAGAGGACACAGAGGGCTACTGTAGGTCACAATTTCAGAACTGGGAGAACCAAAATTACAGAGTTATAGTCATTTCAAGATCGAGCTCCTAAAATCAAGAAAAGGCGATATGAAGAATTTTGATGGCAAGGATCCGGTAAATTGGATACTTCAGATGGAGCAATATTTTGATCTACATGGTGTACCACT
>APFE031673227.1:83598-164198 GCA_000404065.3 Pinus taeda | reverse complement strand
AAAAGGGCTTTGTTACAATTGTGATAGCAAATGCACTAAAGGTCATAAGTGTGCTGAGAAGAAATTATTTTACATAGAGTATGAAGAGGATGAAGAAAAGGATCAAGAAACATCAAAAGAAGAGGATATATGCCAAGACCCAACCCTAAATAAAGAAAAAATGAATCAGACCATATCTTGTACTGCAAGGGCAGGAATTACCATTCCTCAAACTCTCAAGATAGGAGGACATATGAAGAAGAAAAAGGTTTAAGAAGTGAAAGATCACATCGAGAAAGAAGAAATGAATCCAACCATATCTTAGAATGCATTGGCTAGGATTACCACTCCTCAAACTATCAAGATAGAAGGACATATCAAGAAGAAAAATGTTCAAGAAGTGAAAGGTCACATAGAGCATCAAGAAATGAATCCGACCATATCTTGTAAAGCATTGGAATAAATTACCACTCCCCAAACTCTCAAGATAGAAGGACATATCAAGAAGAAGAAGGTTCAAACAGTGAAATATCAGGAAGATAAGTATCAAGAAACATCAAAAGAAAAGGATACTCACTAGGAACCAACCATAGAGAGAAGAAATGAATCCGACCATATATTGTAATGCATTCGTTGGAATTACCACTCAAACTATGAAGATAGAAGGACGTATCAAGAAGAAAAAGGTAATAGTGTTGATTGATTCAGGTAGTACCCATAATTTTATTAATTGTAAGATAGCCAAGGACTTGAATTGCTTCCTAGATCCAGCACCAGATGTCAAGTGACGATTGTAAGTGGAGGAACCATAAATTGCTCTGGAAAGTGCCATAATATCAAGCTATCCATGGGAGAATATTTATTGAATAGCCCAATGTTTTCTGTTCCAATGGGTGGTGCTGATGTTGTACTAGGAGTCCAATGGCTACAATCCTTGGGTACAACAATTTTTAATTTTCAAGAACTTTTTATGAAATTTTCCTCGGAAGGAAAGGAAGTTGAATTAAGGGGTATCACAGGGAAACCAAGAAAGATAATCAACTCTGACGGAATGACAAAGCTTCTAAAGAGAGAACAACAAGGCGTAATTGCACAATTATGTTCGCTAACTGTTCGCACATCAAAATCATCTATTTCTCCAAATTTTCAAAAAGTCTTGGACAATCATTCCAAGGTATTTGAGACTCCCAAAGGGCTCCCATGTATTCATGATCATGATCATGCTATTCATTTTATTCCAGGATGTGTTCCTCCAAACATCAAGACTTATAGATATCCATATGCCCAAAGGAGTGAAATTGAACATATGGTTGCAGAAATGGTAGAGGTTGGTACAATTATCCAACCAAATTTGATAAACAAAGGAAGCTATGAATGGAAGAATGGCGAAGCAGGGTGGGAACTCATTTAAAAGTTGCCAAATATCCCAGTTCCAACAATATTGCCCGAACTTGACAAGGAAGGAAAAAGCATATTGGAACCTGAAGCATTTACAGAACCGAGAAATCGACAACTACGAAATCGATCAATTTCAAAGCATCTCATCAAGTGGAAGAACTTACCTATTGAAGATTTCACATGGAAGGACAAGAATTTTATACAGAAGCATCAAGAACTACTCAAGTGTTGAGGACAACACCTTTTGGAAGGAGAGGGGCATGTTAAGGCCCCTATACAACTAGTGAACCCTTATTTGTTATTAATACAACCCCCTTATTATATTGTTGTACCATTGTAGTTCCCCATAGATGCCCCATTATTGTTATTATTGTGCCCCATAGAAGTCCACTATTGGTTATTTATTGTGCCCTTACATTATTATTGTTATGTGGCTTTGGATTATATTATGACTCCTTAGACTCCTATATATAGAAAGGAGGTCTTGTCATTTGTATCATCCAAGAATTGTTCATTTATGCAATGTAAAGGAGGTTGCCCCCTCGAAGAGGCTGAATTCTAAGGCGTTAATCTATCTTTTCTATATTTTTGTGAGCTGGTTTCATAACATTCTTGCAGTGTTGTTACCCAATTTGCTCTTTTCTCACCTACATCTCTTTGCATTAATAGATTTCTCACTGCTGAGAATGGGACTACTATCTTGGTGTGAGTTTCGAGGAGAAAGGATCTGAAATGCTTTATTGATTTGAAAACAATGAAAGCTTGTTTTTCAACATCCGAGTAGTTTAATTCAGGCCCCTACAAATTGGAGCTAAAAAAAGAAATTGGTTCTTCGGCTTTGTCATCATTGACCTGCTGCATATGATATCTCATAAGCAAAGGTATATAAAGTGAAATGATTAGAAAAATTCGGGGTTGCTTAAGAGGGAGCATTTATGATTGCGTGTTTAATCATATTAAAAGCTTTATGCTCAGTATGTCCCCATTTAAAAACATATTTTTTCTTAATCATAGATTGGAGAGGTAAAACAATCCGCGAAAAGTTAGGGACAAATCTTTTGAAAAAATTTATCTGACCTAAGAAAGATTGCATGGATTTTTTGTTATGAGGTAAAGGGATCTCAAAAATTTCTCTTTTCTTATCAGAATCGATAAGAATTCCTTCTTTGGATACGATAAATCCAAGGAGTTTTCCTTCACTCAAAGCAAAGAAAGATTTCTTAGGATTGAGATAAATTCCATACCTCTGACAACGCTCAAAGATTTGTTTTAAATCCTTTAAATGATTACTGCGCTTTTTGGAATACACAGTTATGTCATCTAAATAAATTACCACTGGTTTGTTCACCAAACCTTTGAAAGCTATGTCCATGGCTCTCTGGAATGTTGCACCAACATTGATTAATCCAAATGGCATCTTTTGATAGGCATAGGTGCCCCATTTGGTTCGAAATGTAGTATTTAGTCAGTCATCTGGATGTACTAGAATCTGATTATAACCTGAAAATCCATCCAGAAAAGACATTAGTTCTGAGCCTGCAATGGATTGCAGTATCTGTTCCATAGGAGGTAATGGGAAGTTGTCCTTCTAACAAGCTTTGTTGAGATTGCGAAACTCTATACATATTCGAATATCAACATTCTTTTTTCTAACTGGGACAAGGTTAGAAACCCGCCTTCAATGGCTTACAGGAAAAATTATTTTGGCTTTTAAAATCTTATTCAATTCAGATTTGATCTAGTTTTCTAAATTCGGACGAATCTTTCTCAACTTCTGTTGCATGGGCTTTTCATCAGATAAGATGGGAATGATACGTTGAATGATGGAAGTATCATATGTCTTGAGGTTTTCATAATTCCATGCAAAAATAGTTTTGTATTTTTTTAATAGCTGAACAAAGGATGACCTTTCATCTAGCGTAAGGCTGAGTCCTAGATTGATATTTTGAGGTTTAAGGTCAGTTCCAAGATTAACTAATTCAAATCTCAAATTGAACTTTGAAGCTTTGAGTTAGTGGGTTTCTTGAACTTGTCCTTAAGATCATATAAGTCTTCAAGCTTAACCATAGATTTAGGCATGGAATTTGCAGTTATTTCTTGCTTAAACTAGCTGTCATGTTGATCTTCATCAATTATCTGGTCTTCGTAAGAGCCTTCGAATGTTAGAAAACTTATTATATCCGGATCATTATTAAAGACTCGCCAATTGGTGATATTCTCGGGAATAGAAGGCCTAAAAATTAATTCAATAGAAAAGTGATCGGGGCTATAATCTCCTGGTGAAATGAGCTTGGATGCAACATTAGCCAAAAGATCAGCACTTGCATTTTGGAGTCTTGGGATATGGGAAATGTTAAATGCTGTAAAATGAGAGGTGAGGTCCTAGACTAATGATTGATAATGTTTCAAGTGTCCAGAGAGGCAGTGTATAATATTCCTCACCTGCTTAATTACAATTTCTGAATCTCCAAATACTTAAAGATATTTGATATTAAGGCCAATAACTTTATACAACCCTTGAAGTAATGTTTCATATTCGAATGTGTTATTCATGCATTCAAATTCAAGCATGCATGCTAACAAAGTTTTTTCCCCTTCTGGGCTAACTAATATGCATCCAACTCCAGCTCCATCGTTAGATCTAGATCCATCAAAATATAATTTCCAAAATAAAGATTTAACTAGAGGTCTATCTACAAAATTTATACATTTAGAAGCATATGTTTGAGAGTAATTTTCAACTTGTGATGTAACAAAATCTTCCAAGAAGGGTGAAGTAATTGCATTAAAATTTCCTAGAAATGATTGAACTGAGTAATTTCCAATGATATTGCTGTTGTATGCGACTGGTTCATTTTCTTCCTCCAATTCCGTGATGATATACTTTTGATGTTTCTCTCTATCAACCCTTATTTGATCTGGCTTACCGTTATATGGAAGCCACATGTGGGACGAGTAGGTTGCGAAATAGCCATGAAGCTTTTCTCACCAGTGTCTGTTGAGGATTAAACCGTAGAATTTCAGGATATCAGCCACAAGGATGTCAATGACTTGACACACTTTCAGGTTTGATGAGAGTCGAATAGTGACTTGATTGAGTTCCCCTATAACTTCGACTTGAGATCGATCTAACTACACAATGCGAACAACAAATTTTTGGGGCTCCACATTCAATTTCGCACAAACTGTTCTTGGTAGAATGTTGGATGAAGCTCCAGAATCAACTAAACAATTATGTAGATTTTTATTGAAAACTTCAAAAGTTAAAAGAAACGGAGGAGTGTGGGATCTGGATCTTCCTCCTATTAGAGCAATATCAATTGAACTGATCTTATCTAATGAGGTAGTAGGAGGCCTTCCCATTTCTTGAGCAGCCTGTGAGATAACAATAGTGGGAAGAGGAGAAGTAGGGACTGCTTTTAGATCTTTGAGTAATAGCTTCTGTTGATGTTTTAACTTGCTAAGCTCATGGAATGTAATATTTGCCCTGGTCTTTTTCATATCTTCTACGATGTTGTATTCCATTTCATCAGAGACTAATAGGGTTTTAGCTGAAGGTGAAGAATTTGATTGAGGAGGAGTGGTTTGAGTGGCTTTGGAGGAATATTTCTTACCTATTACATTATCTTTGGGAGCTGGAGTTGATGCTTTTTGTTTTGGATTTGTTTGCGGTAAATCAATAGTGCTTCTACTCCTGGTTGTGATAGGTAATGCTTCTTGTGCTTCTTCATAAAGAATAATAAAATCCCACATTCCTTGTAATTCAACTACTTCTTCGTCATCAGTTTGTTCTTCAGCCATTGAGACTTCTTCTTCCTCCACATCTGATTCAACATTTAATATGGTACCTGGAGGATTTGGATCAGAGGAAGGGTTTCTTTTGTAATGTTTGTAAGCTTTCCTTGAGGAAGTCTCTGATACCTGTTTCTTGATGTCAACCATTTCACTAGACATGGTTTTAAGGACCTCTTGTAGACCTTCAAGATCAAAAGGATCTTTAGGTGCTTTTTTATTGGATTCGTCCCTAAAAGTTACCTTCTTAGATTTTTGTTCTTCTAACACATTCTTTTTTTCTAAAGCTAAAATGCGTTTTTCCACAGTTATGGCTTCTTTCATATTTTCTACTAAAGTTGGTTTGGCAGCCCTATCGACAAAAATAGTTGTGTTTGAGGGAAGAACAGAAATGTACCATTCATTTTGGACTTCATCACTAGGCTTGGATGTCATCGGGATTTTATTCAATAACTTATTAAAATGTGAATTGAAGTCTTTAACCGGTTCTCTAGGTTCAAATTTCAAGTTGGAGAGATCATTGATAAGAGTAGCTGTCGATCGGTCATCTCCAAACTTGGTTAAGAACTATTCCTGAAAAGCATCCCAACTATTTAATGGAACCAGATGGTAATGAAAAATACCACGATCCTGCTGATCCTTGTAAAGTATAAGGGAATAATCTTGCAACTACATCTTCTTCCACCACCATAAAATTGTTTATATGTTCTTCAATAGGCAGACCATCATCAGCGTTAAATTTTGGCAACCATTTCATTGGATGGGCAGGTAATGGAAGTAATGCTCCCGCCATTCGAACAACTCCTGGATTTGTCCATGGTCTTTGAGCCATAATGGGTATATGTGTAGAGGAAGATGTTCCAGTAGTTAAAGGTGATTGGGTAGAGGAGGTTTGTGCTCCAGTACCAGTGTAAACCACGATATGGAGTTGTGAGGTGGATGCTTGATTTTGCAATGAAGTGGATGGAATGAATGAAGGTGTTTCAAGTGATGATGAGAGAACTTCACATGAGCTTCAGACTGTGTTTTCTTAGTTCTCCTTCGGTTTGGTAGGGGGAATTCAAAGGGGGGATCCCAAATTTTTCGCTCTGTGATCTAGTTAACCTTTGAGAGGAAGGAAACTGAGAAGTAACACTAGCTTGAGATAACTCAGATTCTTCTTGAGATATTGAATCCCTTGAAATTTATGGATTAAAGACAACACTTCAGGAGTTTCAATAGAACAAGATTGATTTGACTTCTTTGGGACCTCAATAGTGGATTCTAAGGATTTTTTTAGAACTTCTCACTTAGGATTTGGGGATTTAGAATGTGACCGAGAAGTTGGAGGTGATGGTGAGGGAGTTTTACTCTTGGAATGGCTTATTGATTTAGATTTACTTGCCATTCATAGTTAGGCCCTCCTTCTAGCGCCAAAATGGTGAAGCCTCGAAAATCGCTGCGACAACATGGGGGAAAATCACCCGGTCGAGACCTTGGTTAGCAACTCATTTTTCGTTTGGTGTAGTGGCTCCGATTGGGGATAATGGGACCAGTTTCCCAGAAAAGATTTTGACAGTGTTGGTGGGGTGATATATGATGTATTGAGAAAGTGATTGAGTTAAGTGTAATTTAATCTAACTAATAAACACATGCATATATCCTAATTTAACACTATTTAACTATAAATATACCCTGGAATTAAATACAATATGCGATCTACAAATATTTCTTACAACAATTGGTAATAAAGATCATTCAACTGCAATAAGAAGTTAAATCGTTTAACAATAATTGTTTTGGATAAATAGTTAGACAAAACGATTGAAAGAAATATATCGCAAATAAAATCGTTCATGTATTCATAATAGAATCAGAGATAACATCATACAAAAGTGCAATAATGATAAACTATAATTCAGACTTTCATACATAAAACAATTGAAAGAAGAAGTATTGCTTGATACATAAATAAAACATAATCATAAGATAAAAGTACCATGTATGATAAGTCCTGCTCATGTGCTTCAGCAATATTGACCCAATTTCAATCAATCCAACACATTCTAAGAGTACAAAAGTGCATTTCAGTAGAGCATGCTAGATATTTAAAGAAAATAGATCATGTTCCATTCATTTCATCAAACCCTCCTCAAAAGTACAGAAGTGTAATGTTTTGAAAAGTGTTTCTGATAAAATTTTTGGACCCCTCTCTAAATGCATGAGAGGGGTTTAAATACTAAACTATATGTATTAAAATAGATTATTACAAAAAATAGCCGAGGAGGTTCAAACGACCTTCCTTAGAATATGAAAAAATAAAACTAAAATAAAAATAAATAAATGTCTAGTTCCTTTGAACATGATCTCTAATATTGCAAACATCAGTCATTGGCTTGAGCTGAGGTGGTTGGCCGATTGCAGATTTTAACTGCCCAGCAAATAAGACCTTTATTAGTACTTGCACCACCTTTTGTGTAGATGTTGTTAAATACCTCAAGGTCATCCACTGGTTGTGTGGTTTCACTAAAAATTGCCAATATGCATCCCAATTCAACTTGTTTACCTGTGTGATTGCCTCCTCCTTTTCCTGCACTGCCTGTCTCCACTATTACTCTAACAGTTTGACATTCGGAAAAAATCCTGGTATACATTCCTTGACAAGAATGGTGCCATGAAGATTTTCATTGATGGCTTCTATTATGTTATTTGTTGCTGTCACTGCTATCATTGTTGCCCTTTCCGCTTGTTTCAGCCGAGAATCCCAATCCGTGAACAAGATGTCTTTATGAGATTCCTTCAACTTCGGTAGGTCAGCCTTTCTCCCCTCTTCTGATTCTTGCCAGGTGATAAGGTCAGAAATCCTTTTATGGGTTTCGCCATACTCGAGCCTCATGTCAATAACCTTGTTTGTTAACTTATCATTGGTCTTGCAATAAGGAGTTATATGCGAGATTTTCTGGCAAAATACTTCCTTCTGCTGCAATAATAAGGAATTAAGGCTGAGTGCTTCCTTGATAAATTCGTCGATTTGCGGATTGTCCTTAAACTTATCTATTATATCTTGTATCTACGCATCTCTTTCCTCTAAGTTGGCTTGATGTTGTATTCTCATCTGTTTGAATTCCTTTTGGAGCTAGGCTACTTGTAATTCTTCTTGTTGATTAGACTTTTCTTGAGCTAATTGTTGTTTTAGCAGCATAATTCTCTATTCCTTTTCTTTGAGCAGCATTTGGACCTCGGTTGCTTTGTTAATAGTTGTTGTGGCATAGGCTCCTGCGAATTGCGATAGTTTTGTGAGATTTTCAGATGGGTCCATGGGCGAGTCCTTCCATACGATGTCCATTGGTTCATTTTCCAGAGTCGTAACAGCTACAATGTCCAGCTTTCTTTCCTTCCTTTGTCTCTCGACTACAACTTTGTGGGTAGGGCTATAGAATACATCTAGAGGAGGTATTTCTTCGATTCTTAGAACAATTTCTGAAGTAGGAGTAGTAGGAATGATCTCAACGTGCTGAGTGCCCACAGCTCCTTCCCCTGTCGTCTCTAGATTTGACTTGTGCTGGGTTTGCTTAGGAGTTTGTATCTTAGATGTTTGCTTAGGGTTTGAATCTGTGTGAAGCTTTTTGTTGAACTGTTCTCATTCATGTTCCAAGTCAATAATTGGGCTTTTACCTGACTGAGTTGATGTAGAGGCAACTTTTGCTTGTTTCTTTGATGAGGTTTGCTCGGTCATCTCTTTTGTAGTTCCAACTGTGTCCTTTTCGGACTCTTTATTGGTGTTTCCTCCCCCATTTTGAGACTGTTGCTCTGAGTGCTCTGACTCATGCGTAGATCTCTCTTGGTTTTCTTCTTCAGAGTTTTTTTTGGAGCTGCCCTCCAAGATTACACTGGGAGTTGGCTCCCTTATTGGTTCAATCTGCAATAGGTCCAATGGGACCTTCAATAATCTCTTTTCCCTATACACATGGAAAGCCTTAACATCATCTGGGGTTAAAAATACCGATACAAAATCAACACTTGTGAATATGTTTCTGCCTGTAGGAAGAGGTCATCAAAGGCATCCTCTTCATGGGTGAACTGCTTTACTTTTACCATAGTAGTAAAATCTTTAACAATGTCGTTTGGGTCATACTGCCTTCCCGGAAATGTAGCTAATTTCAGAGATTTAATAATCTCTGCTTCTTTGCATGCATGTCCAAAATCATGTAGCGCAAATGCACCACATTGTAATGGAAATGTAGGCCAAATGGCCTTCTTCTGCTCTTTTAGTCCTCTACTTAATCACCTTCCCCTGCTGTTTTGTAGGCTATTTCTTTGGCCATTAATTTGTCGAGGACATAATATGGGAGAACATGCGGTGAAGCAATGCTCCCAAATACTTTGATGTAGGTAAATGTTTCTTGCCCAAACCATTTGGCTACTGGCAAGATATCTACCTTGGCCTCTTTAGAAAACCTAGGGGTGGTTCTATTGTATACTTCTTTATGGATGGGTAGCATAACTCCTTGACAGATTTTATAAAAATGGGGGTGAAATTGAGATTCCCACAAAATCTTATGGTACATATGGATGGGAAGCGGGTTCTGTATGGTCCACTTCCATCCCATATTAGGAAATATAGAACTAAACAGATTGCATCCATTACGAAAGCACTCACGAAAAAGGGGGGAAAAATTCTTAGTGAAGAATTTCTCTTCCTTCTATATTCTATAATGGCCTTAGCCAAATTGTTTGATAGAATTTGAGCTCAGTTCATTATTTTTGCATTCACTGCTGCATCTATCACTAGGAGCCATTCCGGGGAAAACTTGGTGCTATTGGGTTTACCGAACAATCTACATATCATTGCTGCTGTGAAACTATGAAGGGGAGAAATGGATGTCGTAGAGTACATACTCGTTTTATCCTGTTTGAGCTTGCCTTTGCTTGATTTCCAGGTCTGCGTGACGTCTGCTGGGTCCTCATTTTCCTTGGCAAATTGCTCAAGGAACTATTTATTGTAAAACTTTTATGGCTCAAGTAACTGGTATATTAGTCGTAGGCTGTCTGCTGAGAAAGACCCCATGACCTCTTGCCTGTGATTCTTGAATGTTCAGTCTGCAATGTCTACCTCGTCAATTACCCATTTGACCATGTCCATGTATGGGATTATTTTTGGTCGTGCAGCTATGCGGTGCAGGAAATAACATGCTGTTTCGAAATAGGAGGCATCAGATGACTCATGAGCATCTACTGTGGCCCTTTTTTCTAGTGGTCTGGGTTGCTCCTCTTCTAACAAGTTGTAGATGGACTCCCATGTCGTAGTTCCTCCATCTCTGCTGCACATAGTATCGGAGAAAAGAGGGATCATTTTTTATTTCTCGGATGCAACTGCCTTTCCCTTCCTTCCCATTGTTTCTAATGATGCTCCTTGTGGATTTTTCCTGAAATGAAGCAAAGCGAAAGTTATCAGATAAACAAAAGCAAGAATGACAATGAGAATCACTGATACAGATAACCTAAAAAGGTGAGAAGAAAGGAGTTTAAACAAACACAGATGAAAAGATATCGTATCATATCGAGTCACTTTTTAACATAAATGCCATTATCCTATATTAAATAGCCACTAATGGTTCCTTATTGCTGCCTTTAGTACTCATTAAGGTACCGCATCGCAAAAACAGGAAGGAAAACTTTTAAGGCGGTGGGCTTAAGTTGCAAGAATGTCGATTTTATGATTGTGATGCAATATCGCAAATCACATTATCACACATTTGGTTGCGTGCTATTTTGAAGCTCATTAGGATTCTGTAAGGTGCGAGATAAGCGGGATATCCTCTACAGTTTAGAACGTAGTTTGTCTGATGGAATTATTACCTTATAAAGTGCTTTTCACTACGTGGCAGACTTAATTCTCAATTTATAACACTGGCTTATATCGGGTTCAGGCTTTATCGCATTTCAGAAGCTCGCGCATTTCATAAGATTGGACTTTTAAAATAAATTGACGCAATGCGATGAGGTTGACTTGTCCTAGCGCAATATCGTGTCTCGCATTTTTTAACATGCTTTGTGGGTTTGCGTCCTTAGTGAGCGCCATGCGATTGCGATAAAAGCTTTATTTTTTGTGAAATGCCTTCGGTCTTAGCTTTTGAATAAAAAGTCCAATGATATCTAAGTTAAGTGCATAATCCTTTTGATCGCAATTCACAGGTTTTGTTTGTTAATAAGGCTTTTAACACACTTGGTCCAACGGTATGCAAAAAGTCGAGAATTGCTAGTTTTTAAAGGGTTTTGACTTGATACCCCGATTTATTCCTAAAAGTTCAAAGGAAAGTGCCTAAGTACTAAATTTCACTTTTGGAGGGTTTTTATCAAGGGTCCCCATTTATTAATGGAATATTAGCTATTAAACTAATAAATGGGGGGGGGGGGGGGGTGTCGTTGAATAACACAACACTTTGGTAACCTAAAAACCCATGTGGATTCTATTATTGATGTTGAATTTCATTTTTTTTTTTTTGTTATTTTGTTTCAAAGGAATGGGTATGCTTGCATTATCAAAGATGCTACAACAAATTCTAAACAACTGAACATTACATCTTTTGTATGAACTTATCATAAGATAGCTTGTTTATCAATAATATGACAATGTTCCAATCCCAAGTTTTAACTTTCAAACCAAAAATTTGATTTTGATTACTTATATATGGATATCCTTACAAAAACTTTAGACAAAATGTATTTTTCACAAGGCGTGGAAACTATACTAAAAAATCTTAAATCAATGTTCATCACATCTTGATTAGCCATTTTGTGGTTCAGTTCAGCCAGAATTTGTTAAATTGTCTCTCCTTTCTTATTCATAGAAGAACCAATTGAGTGGTGCACAATTTCTATAACAATTATCTAGAGGATGGATACATTGATAACATGTCTGTTAAGAATAACCTATTGCCTTAATCACTATAATCTCCATCTATCGATGGTGAATCATTCCATTAATAAGGAATTCCCCTTGTCCTTGGTGTCATCTTGAATATTTAGCATTGCTGTAAAATGTAACTAGGTTCAGTCTTCATAATGACATGTAATTGTGACTATTGTAAATGAAGTAATGAAGAAAATAAAATTATTATTGTAAGCCTTGCTTCATGGGTTTCATGAGCAAGTGATTTTATTTGTTAGTTGCTCCCATTAAGAGCCTTAGGATTTATTATTGAGTTAAAGAGTCAATGTCATGTATAAAGAGCTCTTCTTGAGCATATGTAAAATATATATGAGTCAACCTAGTGTTTAGAAAAGCCCTCCGAAAATACAAGCACAAACCTCTTGATGTCAGCCTACAAAATGAATTAAATGACACATGTTGGCTCACCTAAAATGTCACATCTATTTGGATGTTAAGGTTGGCTTAATATATGGTTGAACAACAATATCTATAGGAGGCTAGGATCCTTGCAAAAACACATAAAATTTCGCATATCCCTCTGATATTTCGGGTAAGCAGAGGCAACAAAGAAATTCAGATTATTCTGTGGTTTTTAGAGGACAGTTACAGTGAAGTAACTTCACATAGCTCTAAAGATTTAGGTGAACAAAGACAACAACAAAATTCAAATCATTTATGTTTCGGTGAACACTACAAATTGAAGGTTACAAGATTACAGTTTAGAGAGGAAGGGAATTCAAATCCTTTTTAAATAAGAAATTACAGTGACAACAAAGAAGAAGATTGGTCTCAGTTTGATATTCCTGAAGCGGTCATGTTTCCACAGTTGTAAATTCGGTGGTCTCTCTGAGTGATTTCGGAGGACAGAGATAGTGAACAATTCAAATATCTCTATTCAAGACACCTAAGTGCAGAAGACAAGTTCAAATACCTCTAATTATATTAAGGAGTCTCGGTGCTGCCACAGGGAGAAGGATCCAGTGCTAATCTTAGTCTCAATAATGCCATAGTTTGAACATGAAGTCTCGGTGCTCCTAGAAAGTGACAAGATCTCAATGTCAAATCAGTGGTGAAGAGTTCGGTATCAAAGCATAAGTGAAGATCTCATTGTCAAGGTAATGATGAAGATGTCGGTGGAAGAGGAATCAAGAAGAGGATTGTCAAGGGAATGTGTGCCTTGAGCTTGGAGTGGTACTAGGTCAAGGGTCTTGGTCTTGGTATTCATCAATTGGAATCTCTATAAGAAGAATTTGTGTGGGTTTTCCTCTCAAAGAGTGAGAGGTTTTGGCCCTGGCATAAAGCCAACATCTTGTGTTCTTGTCTCTTTTGTTTTGGTAACTATTTGATGAAGTAAGAAAACACACTCTGATAATAACAAGAGAAGATTGTGCTAATAAGAAAAAATAAAAAGTACCTCACAAATAGTTATCATCGTGAGAAGAATCTTATTAACCTAATTGCCCTAGATTCTTCAACATGGTATTAGAGCTAAGGTGCTGAAGTCAAAGGTAGGGCATCAAAGAGACATTCAAGGATCAAGTTTTAAGAAGGGCATCAAAGCAAGTGGAAGGTTATCAAAGAAAAGGATCAAGATCTACATTGAATAATCAAACCCTAGATTGAAGAAGTAGTCTACAACAGTGAGAGATTTTGTTTATATAGTCATCATCAAGAGGCCACAAAGACCCTCATCAAGTTATCTACAAGGCAAGCTAAGCTCAAAGGACTTTAAGGATAAATATCACACCATCTTGTAGAAAGTCGAAACCCTAGAAACATTTCTGATCTACACTACAAGAGAAGTCGGAGTATATTGAAGGCAAGAAGGCATTATGATCATATTCAAAGATATAAGGAAAGTTCCCTCTCATTCAAGCAATGTTCCTCTCCTTGCCCTTGAAGATCATCCATTGGAGAAACAAGTATATCTTCTTCAACCATCATCAAAATGATCAACTAACAAGATTTCATCTTCACTTGTCAAGTAAGTATTTTACATTCTTTAATCAATTTGGTAAAATGACTTCATGGTTGCAAGGAGATCTATAAGTTGGATGGCTCATTAAAGTTCCTTGCATGAAAAAGGAGGATAAACATAAAGTCCTTTAAGGAGGTGAAGTCATTGAACATATTAAAATGTCTCCTCTGAATTCATGGAAAGGGATTCTTATGAAAGATCCCCTCATATGGCAATATTGGAGACATCAAAGAGATATATATGATAAAATCATAAGAATGTTCTCTGAAGTTGCGGGAAAGAAGGTCACGTGACTTAGATCTAATCTACACAAAAAGTAAAGGTATCAAAGGATGAAGGATATCTTCATAAGATCTCATCTACAAGATCTAGGAAAGAAGATAATCATCATTGATCTATAATGCACTAACTGATAACCAAGGTAACAAATATCCATGGGATAAGAAAGTTACCTCATTCGACAACTTGTGATTTCTACGCAAGATAGAAGAATACAAGTTGAGGGAAAAAGTGTCGAAAGTTAAGGACTCAAACATTTGCTGGAAGGAAAGGAAGTTTGGAAAATTCTGGTTCTCATAAAGAAAAGAAAAGCATAGTTGAATGCTATGGATGCAAAGACTATGAACATTACAGTCGTCCTTAGCTTAAGAAGGACAATATTAAGAAGGAGAGAGAAGAAGTCCACTTCACCGAAGAAGTGGTAAGGAAGATGAAGGAAGGAAGTCCAAGGAAGAGAAGCATTAGAAGCAAGAGCTCATGACATAACCATAGGAGACATGAGGGATGTCTGATGGTTAAAGGATATAGCTCTTGGTGACCTCATCAAAGGAAGAAGTCATCTAGGGCAAGTCTCATCATACATCAGTTTAAAAGAGAAACATATGTTGAATAAGGATGTGCAAGATGAAATCCTCATTGAAGGATTGACCGATCTAGAAAGGAAGCAAGTGTTTCATCAGGAACTCCAACTTGTGAAGTTCATGAGATGATGGTATGATGACATGAGAGATGAAATAGATCAAGGAGTTGAAGATCTTTTCAATCAAGGAAGCTGCTAGAAGAAGCCTAGATGACCTAAAGGTAAAATGAGGTATGTATGCTTGTATTTAATATTATAAAGTCATGTCGTATGGTTGTAGGTAACATGCATCATTACTTCTATCTTGAGAAGCATGATCAAGGGAAAAGGATCTCCTCCTCTGAAAGGATGCAGGAAGGCATAAGTCACACTAGATGAAATCAACATAATATGTCCTCATATGAAGTATGAGGTGGTTGACTATAATTAAGGAACTCTGATTGGAAGCTCCTGGAAATGGAATGTGTAAGAGGAAGAGATTGCGAGATATGCAACCATGGTAAAGGCGATCAACATCCAAAATACCACGAAGATTTGAATAGGAAATCTCTCGGAAAGATATGAAGACTCTGATGAGAGTCTGAAAAAGATGGAGACCCTTGAAAATGGATATCTTTGGGAGATGTGTCAACATGTATGTAGGATGCTGATACCTACATGAAGATGTCATGATGAAGAGCCATCTCATAAGGTAGTATTTGATTTAATGTTATGTTTTGATTTCTTGAATAATATCTA
Source organism: Pinus taeda (assembly GCA_000404065.3). Lineage (NCBI taxonomy): Eukaryota > Viridiplantae > Streptophyta > Pinopsida > Pinales > Pinaceae > Pinus > Pinus taeda. The sequence goes on along the minus strand of APFE031673227.1, from coordinate 148,541 downwards.
GATGAGTTCATGCAGGGCTACTGGAACAAGAGTTGTAAGCGCAAGTACAACTAGCATTCATGTGGTGAATGGAAATTCTTGAAAGAAGCATGATAAGAAAGATGTAGCCATATGAAGAAGGTTCCAAATATGTACCAAGAAGGCCACTTTCCATGAAGAAAGGAATGACATGACGAACCAAGGAGGAAAGTAATCAATGGCTAATGCCCTATAAGGAAGATGCTCAACTAAATTTCATGACATCAAGGAAAGAAATTGATCAAGCAGCTGAAGGACCCATGAAGAAGAAGCTGATGATGAAAAGGAGAGTCCCTAGTTAAGAGGGAGCTTTGACAAGTCCCTAATTAAGAGGGAGCCTGGGAAAGTTCCTGGTCAAAAGGAGCTTGGGTACATTCCTTTACAGGAATAGGCATATCTTCCCTAGTTGAGAGGCAGAGATAGACATAACATTATTGTCTTCACTTGGGAAGAAATAATGGAGGATTGGGTAATCATTTGGCATATGATGCTTTTTGAGGATGTGTGGGCATCTAAGATAGGAGTAGGCAAGATGACTGATATTCTTTGAGGGCTGAGAACCCAAGATAAGAATAGTCCTAGAAGGTCATACTCAGTGAACACCCGGGTGGGTATGTAACTTGAGAGACAATGATGAAGGTGTCTATAGTCATTGGTCTTGCCAACATTGTGCTTTGATCTAATGAGAGATAGAGTTGTCAGCTAAGGCCTTGTTGTGGAAACAATGTTGGTTACTATGATGCTATACAAATGAGTTACCAATCTGATTCTTCCTATGAGAATAGATTGAGAATGACCAAAAACCATTATGAATACCTCCCTAGTTAAGAGGGAGTGTTGTAAAATGTAACTAGGTTCAGTCTTCATAATGACATGTAATTGTGACTATTGTAAATGATGTAATGAAGAAAATAAATTTTTTATTGTAAGCCTTGCTTCATGGGTTTCATGAGCAAGTGATTTTATTTGTTAGTGGCTCCCATTAAGAGCCTTAGGATTTATTATTGAGTCAAAGAGTCAGTGTCATGTATAAAGAGCTCTTCTTGAGCATATGTAAAGTATATATGAGTCAACCTAGTGTCTAGAATATCCCTCCAAAAAGACAAGCACAATCATCTTGATGTCGATCTGCAAAATGAATTAAATGACACATGTTAGATCACCTAAAATGTCACAACTATTCGAATGTCAGCTTAATATATGGTCGAACAACTATATATAGGAGGCTAGGCTCCTCACAAAAAGACATAAAATTTTGCATATCCCTCTAAGATTTAAAGTAAGCAGAGGCAACAAAGAAGTTCAGATTCTTCTATGGTTTTCGGAGGATAGTTACAATGACGTTTTGGTGAACAGAGAACAAAAAAATTAAGATCATTTATGTTTCGGTGAAGGTTACAGATCGGAGGTTACAAGGCTACAGTTCAGTGGGGAAGGGAATTCAGGTCCTTCTTAAATAAGAAATTATAGTGACAACAAAGAAGAAGATTGGTCTCAATTTGATATTCCTGAAGCAGTCATGTTTCCAGTGTCATAAATTTGGTGGTCTCTCTCAGTGATTTCGGAGGACAGAGAAATTCAGATATATCTATTCATGAGGCCTAAGTGCAGAAGACAAGTTTAGATACTTCAGGTTAGATTAAGGAGTCTCAGTGTTGCCACAAGGAGAAGGATCCAATGCTAATCTTAGTCTCGATAATGTCACAGTTTGAACATGAAGTCTCGGTGCTCCTACAAAGTGATAAGATCTCGATGTCAAATCAGTGGTGAAGAGTTTAGTATCAAAGCAATAGTGAAGATCTCATTGTCAACGTAATGATGAAGATATCGGTGGAAGAGGAATCAAGAAGAGGACTATCAAAAGAATGTGTGTCTTGAGCTTGGAGTGGCTACTAGGTCAAGGGTCTTGGTATTTGTCAATTGGAATCTCTATAAAAAGAATTTGTGCGAGTTTTCCTCTCAAAGAGTGAGAGGTTTTGACCCTAGCAGAAAGCCAACATCTTGTGTTCTTGTCTCTTTTGTTTTGGTAACAATTTGACGAAATAAGAAAACACACTCTAATAATAACAAGAGAAGATTGTGCTAATAAGAAAAAATAAAAAGTACCTCACACATAGTTATCATCGTGAGAAGAATCTTATTAACCTAATCGCCCTAGATTCTTCAACAAGCGTTTCTCCCAATTTAACAATGTTTACCATCATTCCTTGTATGATTACATCTTGAACCTACAATTTCCTTTTAACCTTTACAATTTTACATTCCATACATCACCCTCCATGATTATTCCTAAGATTCATCACCAATGGAATATCCGTGACTCTATCCACATAGTCCCTCACAATGTCAACCCTTTGAAGAATACCAATTGCTACTATGTAGGTGCAATAGAAATCATGTATTTCCCAAGCATTCAAATTTCTTACTACATTCTCCAAAACTCTTGCTAGATTATGATAAATGCAATGCAAAGTGTAAACCTTATGGAATACCATAGAATTGCAGCTTTTGGACCCAATAATGATTTCTTTCCTTCATTCAATGCTCTTAGCATTGATATACTTGAAATTCATATGTGGGTTATCATTATCCCCCCTGATTTGTATAGAAATGTGGTAGATGATTGAAAATCTAAATCCATAACCACTCTTATGTGTGATGTATAACCACATGGAAGAGAACATATGCTATACTGGAGGTGAAGCCTCCACTTTCGAACACAATTAATTCCATTAAAGATAACTCATGTCCAAAAACCCTTGAACAATGCAATTTCAACATTTTTTTTAATTATATACATTAATTTTTGTATCCATAAGGGAATGGGTTTGGTGTTTATGCCTTTCTTGTCCTTCATTATTCCTTGTTCCATATAGCATGCTTCATTTTGCAATCTACCTACCCTTTCATTTAGGAACCTTAACACATGATACAATCCTTTCAAATCACTTCATTTCCTTTTGAATCTTAACTATATTTTGCACTAATGTGCTTTTATAATTGAATTTATCTCTTCTCAATGCTTTAATTAATAACTTTGAATCTCCTATAGAAAGAACCTTTTTCGTGGTGATTTGAATTTATTAGTTACAATCCATGTAAGAGGGCTAATGCTTCATCTTGATTGTTCATTATTCTTCCTAGTCCCCACAAGAATATAATTTCTTCTTTTCCTTTTGGATCAAAGATTATCCCACCCACTCCTACTACCCTTAGATTTCTTTTTGGGGCTCCATAAGAGAATAAGGTTCATGATTTTTTTTTCCTATATCCACTTTAGAAATTCAAAGGCTTCCATTTTTTAAGGAAAACGAGTCTCAACCATAGAATCTATACTCTTAATTTCCTCTACTAAAAAATTTCCCTATGGATGGTGGTCCAATAGTAACTAGCTTGCAAAATCTTGTAAGATGTCCTCTTGGATAAAGAGTTTCCCCCACAGGGTCCACCAAGGAAGGCATCACAAATGTCCTGGACCTGATATTGTCTTATAAGACTTCTCAAAATATAATATGGGCCAATTTTGAACAAATATCCCTTAATCCATGTATACAAAACACATTTTTTGATGATTTTGCATCTCTCCCTATAGGAGAAGTGTTGAGAAAACTTTCTTGTTCCTAAATAGTTTTATTTATTAGAAAATCAAGGGGTCTCTACTAAAATTGCAAAAAATATGTTTATTTGGAACTCATCATCTACTACCTCATCGTCTATAGTGTTAGTTAACCTTGATAGAATATCTGCAACATTCTATTTTCTAGGTTTATCAAGTATGATGAGATCAAATTGTTGCAATAATAAAATCCGTCTAATAATCTAACCACTTATGTTAGGTTTATTCATCAATTACCTAGTTGTAGTGTTGCAACTACTTCAACAACCCTCCTCAACGTCTCTCAAAGTTCCTTGACCCAAAAGGAATTAAGTGGCCCACCTAGTTAAGTTAACCTAGAAACATGTCTCCCAAACCTTGGTTATAATTTGTAAGTGTGATCGACCTTTTGATGACTTGAGATAGTAAAGGAAGGCTTGTGAACCTATTGGGATATGATTATCAATCCAATATGATGGAGGAGCCCTAACCCTAATCATGTGGTAGATAAAGACTTTATAACTCTATCACAATGACGTAACTCTTAGAGAGAGCTTATGACTTGATTTTTCTTGTGATTTTGATTCTTTATGTTTCAGTGTAGCATACCCTTGACCTTTTAGCTAGTGCATAACACCCGGTAGTGCTATGGTCTCATACTTGGTATTTTAGCTTGAGTCTTAACCCTCTAAACTTTGTTTAGTGCTCTATTGTACTCCAATGTTGCACCATAGTGCTCCTCCAACCCTTTGAGAAACACTATAGACTTAAAATTTTGTCTTCGAGCCAATTTTCATCCTCTTTGGAGCCTCCTTAGCACATCATTAACTCTCTAGACTAAACCATAGTGCCTAGATGGCCCTCAATGGAGTGCTATGATGTCTTTTTTCTCTCTCCCAAACTCATCCTTTGCCTCCCTATTGTGCATCATTGAGCCTATAAGGGACACTATAGTGCACCATTGAGCCTCAGTGGAGCACTACAACACTACCTTAAGGCTTAAGAATGCAAAAAAGAAGGTTAATTTTTAACTTTTCTCTTCCTTTTAAGGATTTTTCTTAAGCTTTCTCAAGTCACTTTAAGTTAACAAAAGGTACAAATTCCAAGTTAATTAAGAAATTACTCCAGTAATCAATGCAAAAAATCTTAAGAAACCCTTTAAAAGAATTCACAATGCTCTTCCTTCTTCACATCATCCAACTATCTTCCTTCAGGAGTCAAATCTGTTTAGTGACAATGCATTTCACTTCAACTTTCCTTGGCCATAACTAGTTTTCCAACTGTTGACAGTGCTAGATAATCTGCCAACACTAAGGGGGTCTCCTAAGTATGAAGTCCCAATTAGACCTCACATCGTTCGAGATAGTAGCCCTATCTAAATACCAGTATGAATGCCATTGTATGTGTGTTTTGGATCTTGGATATTGAATGCAGAGATAAGTGTGAGGCAAACTGCAATATGTTAGAAGATTAAGGACGAGATCAACTTTCCATTGATGGCCTATGCAACATGATATAAGAACATAACAACAACATCATGAGCAATAACATGCCTTAAGGAAGCGTAAGATAGCTTAAACTAACTAAGACACACACAAAGGGAAGGTGCTAGCAACCAGTTGCAAATTAGTTCACAATCAACCGCTAACATTAACATTGAATTAAGAGCAAATATTCAAAGGCAACAAACAAGTTGCATGAAAATGAATTAGTTCATAAACATGTAACTGATGTGTAAACCTCATGCATTCATAATTGAAATACCAAATAGCCAATATAACAAGAAAGGAATGCACCAAAATCAATGCAAGAACAAAAAAGCTTCTCATTGATATTGTCACCCATTCAAATACACATACAACAAGCTTGTCAAAACCCAATAGTGGGATGAGAACATTTCATATCATCTTCACAACATAACGCTAGCTTCACAATCCCTCCACCTCAAAGCTACCAAGAGCGAAGGCTTTCAACTCCTCAAGCACAAAGATAGCTATCTAATTACTAGCCTAACTTAAGTGCTAAAATTCCATATGCATGAGGCATGAGGTTACATTTATAAAAATGAGGAGGGTGACTTTTCACCTTTTCCTATGACCTTTGGACTCCCTCATGACCTTTCAACTTCCAATTGACTCTCTATCTTCCTAAGACTTTCAATCTTCCACAATGGCTCTTATATTCTCATGTAACCTTTGGCATTCTCTTTTGTCCTTTTCCACGATCTCAATAATTTTCATTTATGAGAAATTAATACATTTACGAAACACACTCATAAAGTGTAATGAGATTTGACATAGTTCCATATAGGAAAGTCATTTGTCTTCAAAACTTTTTGATGCCCTCATAACATTGTAAGGTCAACCTTGGTGTTGGTTGGATCTTTAACGATTCTCTCCAACTAGGATCATGTATCCATGAAGTGTCTAGATGTAAATGACCAACAGTTGCTTCATTGTCCCAACCTTGCACACACACAACCATTATTTGGGGGTGCAAGGTAGACACATTTTAATAGGATAAGAACTAATTCTTATAAATAATATTAATCCCTAAAATAAAATAAGAATTTATAGCCCTAAAATAGTGATCTTCAGATTGCTTGGCCTAGTCTTCCTCCTTCCTTTGAATGTTCATCAATGCTTCCCTTACAATGGCCCTTAACACATCGTATTGTAACAACAACATGTCATTTGTATTGTCCCTTTAATATATTTATGTGATTACTCTATCCTTGTATTGACCATTGATGTCATTTTGCTGCTCCTTTTATATTGTCCCCCCTTTTCATGCATTGTATTACCACCTCTCTCCTTGCGTTATGTATGAAGGCTTTCATTGAATTTGCTTACGCATGTAATATCTCCCCTTTACTGACATGGCCAAATGTAATAAGTATCATTGTCTTATCAAGACCTTTGCAGTATCGAAAATTGTTCATTCATATCCGTAGGCTTCCAACATTCCTAGTTGTTCCTAGGGCATGGTTGTGCACAACATAATACAATTGGATCCCTTGGTTCATTGTATTAGCCATTAGACTCTTGGACACTCCAAGCCTTCTATTGCAACGGTGGATGTATAAACTTGGTAATGGTGAAATTGTTGTAACACATTGCAACATTAATATATCAACAACATTGTGAAGGTCTTCAATATAGGTGACAAAGAATGAAGAACAAAACGTGGAGAAAAGATTTCTCTTCTCAATATTCTGAAACAGTTAAATAAGATTATATTGGAGACATCAACAATAAATGACTGCAGTGAGACTGAACTAAACTGGACTAAGTGAAACTGAGCTAGGACACTAGGATGGACGGTTTTGACACCTAGTAGGTGGTTGGAATTAAATTCTCCAACAATCCCCCTTAATTACAACCACATAAAAATTCAATTAAGATGCCTGTTGGTCTATGACTTAGCTAGGCTTACAATTTAAAAAATTGACTTCAACTACATTTACTTTTCTTCTTCTCTTATTTCGGATCCTGTAGCCTCTAAATTGTTTGAGCTTTTTCTTCTTGTTGTATCCTTCAAATCTTAGTTTCTTCATTCGCTGGTGCAGGTCTTCTATTGTTCCAAGTTGTTTAAGCATGTCCTAGACTTATTTCAAAAATTGGCTTTTATGTGGACTACTGCCACATGTCATCTTTTGTTGTGTGATCTTCATCACCAATTTGTTGCAACATAAGTTTATACTAAAAAAATATTTCTTCAGGAATCCAAACCCTGAAAATTTCATTGATGTTTTCATCATCCAAGTTGTCTTCAGCATTCATTTCTGCAACGTCTATGTAGACTTTATCAAGGCATGGTGTTGCAAGCTATGCTTCAAGGAAAATTAATTCTTCTTCACAATCATCCTGTTTACCTGCACATTGGAAATCAATGGTAAGTGTAAAAACATCTGCAGAACCACATTGGTTTTTTTCCTTCTGCTTTGCAATGAGAGCTTTCTCCTGTTGTGTTTCTTTCTCTTCTCTGCCTTTGCCTTTGTTTTCTCTTTGCAGGCTTCCTTCTTTGCCTCTACCTCTATCTCTATCTTTGTCTCTTCCAGGTTGTCTTCCTCTTGGTTTTTAGATTCAAGTGAGATTATCTCACCAAATAACATAACGTCAATATGATGTTTTTGTTGCATCATCTGCAACCATTCATCATTAAGTAACAAGTCTTCATCAAACTTTACATTAGAAAATTGAATTGTTGGATTCACCATAACATTTGCTGCTCCAATGACAACTTCACTGTCATTAACAAGCTCTGTCGTTGGATTAATCAAATTTTCATCCACTTGTGACTGTGCACACTGGGATTCAAGAGCATCTGTGTGCTCTTTCTCTACTTCTTCTGCAACTTTTTCTTAGTCGTCCACTTGTGGCTAAGCACAGTGGGATTCAACAAACTATTCATCTTGTTGTAGATCTGCTGTTATAGATCCACCTTCATCTTCAACTTCAATGCTCCCCTTACACCAAAACTCCTCTCAAGGGTATCCCAGGCCTCCTTGGTTGTCTTGGCATCTGAAATCAGGGGAAGAATGTTGTCATCTACAAATTCTTTTATACATTTCAATGCAAAGGCGTTCTTTTGCCTCTTCACTTCCAATTCTTTCAAAAAAGTTTCATACATCTCTTGTTGTCACTTTGACTTTCTTATCCTCTTGGCTTTTCCCATTTGTTGATTGTTCGTTGAGTGTGACTTAACAAGTAAATCGATCTGTAGACATAGTGGCTTCTCTTTGTGGTGGCTTCTTTGCTGCTTAACTTCCATAAAATAGACGAGTGTATAAATTTGTAATAAACCGTGCTTCTTCATGCTTCGAATCAACGTGATGGCCCAACAAAATTAGCGAACGCTCTTGTGGTGAAGAGTTGTAAACTTCCACGAACTTTTTCGTTTAGTGAATGAAAATATTTCGAAGACTTTTTGTGCTTCAAAAAAAATTGCTCCTTGTTCGCGCTTCTCCAAAGAATGTACACCTGCGTTGAGCTGCCTTGTTTTTTTACTTTTGTAAGTTTTAGTGGATCAACGCACTTGCTACCAAAGCATGGGTGCGTTGATCACTCAGATTTTTTTTAAAACTAAATAAAATTTCTCTCGACCACCTCTATCCATTGAGGGAGGTAACAATCCGCTCCGTCCTCTTCACAAAGCCGACTTCACGCAACTAGCTTCTTCAAAACAACATAAGCTTTTTATCCTCCTCCTTCTCGGTCTCTGTTGCTCTCTCTGGAGTGATGAGTCTTATGCAACTTGACACTCTAATACCATGACAAAGAATGAAGAACAAAACGTGGAGCAAAGATTACTCTTCTCAATATTCTGAAACAATTAAATAAGATTACATTGGAGACATCAACAATAAATTACTACAGTGAGATTGAACTAAATAGGGTAAGTGAAACTGAACTAGGACACTTGGATGAATGGTTTTGACACCTAGCAGGTGGTTGGAATTAAATTCTCCAAAAATAAAGTGGTTGTGTGGCTTCTCTAGCATATGGCGCTATTACACCTTGCAACAATACATTGATTTCAACTTGAAAGACTTAACATAGCCCAGTAAAGCGCAAAGTTTCAACACTTTGTATTTGCAGTGGTTTTGAACGCTAAATTTCAGAGATTCATTTGGTGTGTAAATATGAAGGTTGCATATATGCTGCCCTCCTTTTTTAGTTGTGATTTTACAACAATCCCTACCCTTTCGTTCCAGGCCCTTGGCTAGTCAAGAACTTATTCCTAGTGATTCAGGCAAGGGTCGGACTATCGACTTCCGGATGTAGGTAGGCACCAAAAATAAATCAATGAACAATGCGAAAGGTGTATGTTGAGATATACTTCGGAGAGGTCCAAGGACTCCTCTTATCAAGGCTCCTTATTCCCAAAGGAGTTGCTCACGTTGGGTGGTGCTTTCAACTTAATTATCTGCAATGGTCTAGATAAATGGAAAAAGTATGGGAAGTTCACTTGCAACACATACAATGGGGCAAGTGTTGTTGACTACGTTATTTGTTAACAAGGCTTGATAGAAAGGATAGATGAAGTTAAGATTGGCGAGCATATGTGGGACTTAAAATTAGAACATAACCCAATTTGTATAAAACTATCTTGGTTAGAAGAAAGTCAACATAGGAGGAAAACCCAATGTTCTCGGCAATCGATATCAAGGGGCAAAATTCTTCTAACACAAGAAAATTGCACTATCTTCAAAACAATGTTGGAGAGATCAATTCAAAAAGGAAAGAGTGGTTCCCAAAGCCTCAATAGTCATGAGTTAACAAATATAATTCAGAGTGCACTTGAGAAGTGCAAAAGAGCAAAAAATAGGAAATTTGAATCAAATTGTTTTCCTGTAAATGCTTGGTTCGATGAGGAATGCAAAATGGCAAGGAAAACCTAGAAAAAAGCAGTCGAGGCGAAGATGAATGTAAAGTTATATAAGCAGATTTAAAAAAAGAAAAAAGATAAGTTCATGCAAACAAGGCGAGAAGAGTTAATACATCTAGGCAAGAATCACCCAAAGCGTTTTTGGCAAGAACTTCAACCAAGGAAGAAGCAAATTGAAAATAATATTAGAGCTAATTAATGGTTTGACTATGCAAGACAACTCTATGAGAAAGAATTAGAGGAGAAGCCTCCTCCCAGGATCAACACAACCACAAAGATTTTCACATTACAGGAAGTAGAGATAGGAATTAAGAAGTTGAAAATAAGAAAGGCAAAGGACTTGGTTGAACTTCAAGTAGAATATCTAAAGTGAGGAATGAACATTCTTGCACCGCACATCATGGAAATATTCAACAACATCATTCGACAAGGATTCCCAAGAGATTGGACAACTAGTCTAGCAATAACCCTTTTCAAAAGTGGGGACATTAATAATCCTTCCAACTATAGAACCATTATGATCAATCCTTTGTTTGCAAAGTTCTTTAGCAACATGGTGGAAAATAAAATCAGTAAGTGGGCGGAAGTCAAAGAAAAGAGGGCAAAAGGGAAAACAACTTTTAGGCCGAAGCTTTCTACAGTAGATCATGGTATCACGTTGAGACACATTATAGAAAAGGTTTGGGAGAGAAAAGAAGAGGTATTTTGCTGCTTTGTTGACTTCAAAAACGAATTTGACACGGTTCCTGGAGATAAGTTGGGGAGTAGAATTGAAGAACTTGAAATTCCTTTGCATTATAGAGTTTTTGTCCATAGGCTTTATGAAGAGGTGAAAGTCAAAATTAGAACTTCAACACGCATTTCAGAAAGTTTTAGAAGTGAAATCAGAGTCGAGCAAGGTTTCCCTTTATCCCCTACTCTTTTTGGTCTATATATTGATAAATTGGAAGAGTGGCTAAATCTACAAGGTGGGGATGGTGTTCGGTTGGGGGAGTTTGTAATAAAGCTTCTTTTATATGCTGATTGATTGCTAAATCGGCCCAGGGATTACGGATGCACCTATATGCCCTTGAGCATTTTTGTAAAGCAGTGGGGATGCAAGTCAATACTAGCAAGGCCAAAATAATGATTTTCTCAAATAAAAAGAAGCTGAGTCAACATACATGCTTCTTTGAAGGCAACATTGTTGAAGAAGTAAAGGAATACAAATACCTCGGGATTGATTTCAACAACAAGCTTAATTGGGAGCACTGCAGAAATAAGAGAATTTTAGGAGGGTGGAAAGCATTATATGCTCTTCAAAACAAATGTAGGGAGGCAAAGTTATGGGATTGGAAAACAATTAAAGTGCTTTTTGGGCTCCTAGTTTGTCGAATGATATTATATGGGGGTGAATTGTGGCTAACAACGTCTCTGTCTCAAAATAGAAGCACATTGAGAAAATCCAAAAACGCTTGATCATGAGCAAATTTAAAATAAAAAAAATTAGGTTTCTTATGAGACAATGTTGAGTGAAACAGGAGCAACTTCCGTCAAAGCAATTTCAATGGTGCATCTCATAAAGTATCTTTAAAGAAGTGAGCAAATGGAAGAAAGTAGATGGCCTAAAGTTATCTTTGATGAAGGAATGAGTGAAAGAAAGAAATCATGGATGAGACAAAACAACAAATGGATGCAAAAATGGAATATTTACATTAATGCATGTCCCACAAATAGCAAGGGTTTTAAGAGTTATGTTATGGAGAAGTTCGTAAGCATATGTGGGGAAAAGAGTTGGGTAGAAAGAAGACGTACTATGTTCAAGAATTCAACCCCACGTGTGATCTCCAACAAAATGAGTACATTGGAGCTAGCATTCCATGGTAAGCAAAGATTCTTATTGCTCAATTAAGAATTAACTCGCATTGATTACAGTGTGAAATGGGTCGATGGAAAATACCTAAAGAAGCTTGGGAGGAGCGGGTGTGTACTTTTTGCACTTCTGGGGCAGTGGAATTGGAAAAACATTTCATTTTGGAATGTGATGCTTTCAGAGACATTAGAGACAATTACAACAACATGTTAACTTCGGTTCCTTGGCATTGTCTTTTCAGTTAGGGCACTGTTAGAAGATTGGGTCAGCTCATCATTAATTTAAATAATAAGAGGATTGATTTGCCAAAGACAAAAAACAAGATAGCTAATGGTCCCATAAACTGGCTTTAAAATTCCATTTATTCATTCAATGCTCCTTATTCGGTGGGCTCCCTAATAATAATGTTCCAGGATCCTTTATTTGAACGTCTATTTCGATGGCCAAGATGATTGAGCCGTTGGTGCAGTTCCATTTTCATTTTAGCTACTATTTTGACCATTTACGCTATTGCAACTTACACAGACAAACACTTTCCAATCACCTTACTCTTTCATTACCCTCAAAACCGAACAAGCCTTTGCTCTTCAGACTCAAATTCCACTCAGTGATTTCATGGCGTAAGGAGGGGAATCTAGTCTAATCCATTGCTGAAGAATTAAACTACTGTTGGCCCTATTCAACTGCCATCAAGCTAACACCCCATTCAGAAGAATGTGATAGGAATTGTAGTCCACTGTAATAGCTTTAGGTAAAATGTCCCTCTTTGGCAAAGCAACCGTGCATTAATGTTTCATTGGAGTCTGCCCATGGAGTTACCATTGCGCTATCTTCCTTTCATTGCCGTTTGGTGTAGCACATTGTACAGTCTTTGCATTGCCTTAACGCTTGGTATACCACTTCTCGTGCACTTACTTCATGGTTCTCTGTTCTCATTCACTGCGCCATTTTTTTTATGGGGAATTGCAATGCCTTATTTAATAAGCAGCTTATGGTGTATTATTCCCACAACAACTTTGTATTGCACCATTTCAAATGTGACTTTATAATGTGTTTTGGCACTGTCCTTGTGCACCTTCTTTAATGCATTCAACCCTATATTATTTTGCATGGATTCACTATTCTTTCCATCACTGTGAAGCTACCATCAATCAACCTCTCGCCACAATTTCATGATTTTCAATGTGAGATTTTAGGCGTTGGCGCTTAGCGCAATGACTGGAGGCAAGATCTCAAAAGACTAGAACACAAAAGAGCGCAGTGCGCTTGAATGCAACGCTCTGTTGTTTATTTGACTACACCAACAGTCATAGTTATCATCATCCATTCTTGACGGGCGCGAGGTTGCATTATTAAATGCGTTGGAGTATCAATTTATGAATGCATTTGATATAATTTTGTTGGCTTTGAATGTTGCTACAACATCATTTAATATAACAATGCGCGACATGGCTTTTATGTTGTGTGTATTGTCCTCTCGGCGCATGCACTAAGCGTAGTGGCCCATTGAGTGCAGGGTTGTAGCTCTTGGTCCAGCATATGTGCTACTATATGGTGTCTTGCCTATATCTCTCAGCATATAGAATTATATCCTTCGGCCAATGTGGTTTCTGAGACATGTTGAGATGCATTGCCAACCCAAAGGTTTCGACAGGTCTGGATTGTGTCACTATCTATTTTCTGAGCTCCAAAAAGATAACTCTTTTCATCAAAACGAGGACCATATACTCTATCTTTTGCAAACGGTGTCCCCCATTTTACTATGACACCTCTCTTTTGATCCCACGAGTTCGCATACATGCTGATTCCTGCAGTGATTCCATACTGCGGCGTCTCTGTGCGAGATAAGTGAGAGTATAGACTGAAAGGTTTGATCGACCTATCGACCCACCTAGCTTTATTTTTCAGGAGAAAAAAACGTTAACTTATATATTTATAAAAGAAAGTTCCGGTTACAAATTTCTTTTCCTGATCAGTATATAGATCTGTCATACAGTTCGGGAGTTACATAATTGTTCTTTGTCCAAAAATACCTGAAAAGTAGTCCTTAGAAAATTTACAAAACAGTTCCCACATAGATACATATTTTTTTCTTTGTCAAAATAATGCCTAATAAGTAGTCCTTAGAGAGGACCTGTTTCTTTATACCCCACATTTTCCAAAACAAAATGTGAAAACTTGTAACAATGAAAGTGTAGTAGTCTCTATCCCGTGAAAAGAAGCAGAGGCTAAAGGATGGAAATACTGCCTGTGTCAGTCCTGGTTTCATGATTGTATGCAACATAAAAAATGACTCCTGGAGTTTTCCCAACTCCTCCTTTTGAAAGCTTGTCTGTAATGTGATTATGTTCCCTGTAGATGTGCCTGTAAGTGATTGGCTAAAAAGCACCTTCAACTAATCTTATGCGCTTCATCCAATTTGTTAACAATGGAGGGTGGAAACTAGATAGGCCCGAAATCCAGTCAATGATGCACTTAGGGTCCCCGAATATCTGTAATTCGTTGATGTTGAGCCATTTTGCAGCGAAGAGAGTTCCCCATAAAGCTATAATTTCTGCCCTGTTGTTGGAACCCCTGCCTCCCTCCCACCAAAACTGATAGAATGCGCCTGGTTCCGAAATGATGAGAGTACCGCAGCCACAATTATTGTTAGAGCAAGCTCCATCAAAAAAACCAACCGGGAAACTTTGCCTCAAATCCAATGCTTGCGCCTTTCTCAGTTTTTGTACTTTTTCCCTTGGTCCAATTTCTGATAAATGAGCCATGATCCCCAACATTGTTTTTATCACGTCCACCTTTTTATTCTAAAAAATATTTCGGTTCCTGCATCGCCAGATGCCCCGGAAAATGTAGAGTGGTAAAGTGCAATGTTCTTTATGAGACTTGAACCAGTATTTAAGGCACTACTCCAGAGAATTAGAATTCCATGTAGCCACAATCTCTAAAATGTTTAGGACAAAATTCCAGATATTTATGGCTGTAGGACACCTCATAAATAGGTGAAGAACATCCTCCGAGTTCTGCATACAGAGGGAGCAGATGCTACGTCCAGACAAGCCTCTATGTGTAAGACTCTCCCAAGTGAGAATTTTGTTGTGTAAGGACAGCCATCCAAAACACTTAAGTTTCAGTGGAAACTCCCTAGACCATACCTTTTGATACCATATGTGATCCTCCGCAGTGGGTAAAGAGTGTAAGATACTCTTGTATATTTCTCTGACAAAAATTGAATTCTTGAGTGTTTGTCCCGCCCATAACATCTGATCCTGCTCCTCTGTAATAGTTATCCCTGCATCATTAATCTGAGATATGTAATGCTCCCATTCTGTCGCCATACAACCAATAAGACCAATTTCAGCTGCACTAAGCCATGACTGAAAATAAAATGGATGTTCCCGAAGAGTAACAATATGTGAAAGGTAAATGATACCTCTACTGCACAGATTTAGAAGGAGAGGTGCCGATAGGGAATGATTGCTCTACAATCCCCGAATAGCATCCAAACCTATTTTGACACGGGATCCATTCCCAACCTCCCAATAGAGGCCCTCAAAGAACCAGTGCCTGTTCCTCATCATGCTTCGCCAAATGAAGGAGGATATTTGTGTGATTTTTGCGCCATCCTTGAGTCATACTTCATATTCCTTATATCGCATGTACTTACCTCTGATGATTTGTGAGCAAATGCCCTTGCCAGTTAGTGCTCTCCATAAGCTCTTGCATATTAAAGCCTTATTGAAATTAAGTGTGTCCAATATCCCCCATCCCCCCTCATCGACAACTTTTGCTAGTCGTGACAAGCGAACCAGGTGAATTTTTCCAGTTTGATTTGTACCGGTCCACAAGAATCTGGCCAAGATAGCATCTATCTTATGGATGATTTCCACTGGCAACATATATAAATGCATCCAGTATACCGAAAGAGATTGTAAAACAGATATGATCAGAATTAGTCTGCCACCCATGGTAAGCCATTTGAATGACCAATTTGCTAATTTGCCAACAAATTTCTGAATAATCCAACCCTAGTCTGAATTTAGATAGTGGTTAGGCTTAATATGGAAACCTAAATAAACAAAATCAGAGTCCAAGGGCCGAGATGTAATTCCAAAAAGTTCACAAATCTGGAAAGTCACCTCTTCATCCTAATGAGCGGATATTAGTTCTGTTTTGTGTCTATTCATATCAAGTCTAGATGCCAAACCAAAGGTCAAGAGGAGATGATGAAAGTGGGACCATTCCAGGATAGTAGCCTCTCCACCAAAGAGAAGATTGTCAACAAATATCAGATGAGAAATTTGAATTTGTCTAGTCATCCTAATGCCCAAAATCAGTCCTCTATCTCGGAATTCAAAAATCCTCCTACTAGTGCTTCCATGACAAGGAGAAAAAGAATGGGAGACAAAGAACATCCTTGACGCAGACCTCTGTATGCTTTAAAAAAGGCTGCTGGGTCGTCGTTTATGATGACAACAAAGTTAGCAGTGATCACGCATGCCATAATCCAGTTTAAGTTCCACTGAGTGAGACTGATTTGATGTAAAATCAGTCTAAAAAATTCTCAGTCAACACTGTCGAAACCTTTATTTAGATCAACCTTCATTAAACAAGTATTTAGGTTCCTCACCTTAATATAATGAATGCATTCCAGTGCTATGGCCACGGTGTCTTGTATTTGTCTCCCTTCTAGAAACCCAAATTGCTCTGGTGAGATATGGTCCAACAGATAAATCTTAACTCTGCATGCAATGAGCTTAGAGATCATTTTGTAGACTGAGTTACAGAAGGAGATGGGGCGAAAATCTTTGAAAGAAATAAGAGACTTCTTTTTTGGAATTAGTGCGATAAAAGTAGCATTTATGGCTCCGGAGACAAAACCATTGTTCCTAGACTCTTCAGCCACCGCCAAAAGTTTTGAGGACATAAGCTAAAATAAATGAATGTATAATTCCACCCCCTTCCGTCAGGGCTAGGACTTTTGTCCCTGGCACATGGAAGGAGAACGCTATGAATTTCCTCTTTCGTAACCGGTCTGCCTATTATCGTTTGATGGCTATGTGTTGCATGTGTTGACATGGCGTGCTTACATACATAACTTCAACACCATGCCATCAAATGAATCCTTAAAGTCACTTGATATGCAATTCCAACATCGACATCCTCATGCATTTAATATGGACATATCTTGGTGATTGTGCGTTGTATATATCCTTATTGGTCACCTTCTAACATGTGATCCTTACAAATGGGTCAGGGGAAATATGACTGATGCAAGTGGCAGAGATATGAATGACATGTCACATCTGCTATTAGGTGGTTCTCAGGCGCTATCAGCTGGATGAGATGAATAGGAGAAAAGCTCCTCCAAGGCATCGCCCACTTGTAGTGGGTAACATCTGGCTCCAACTGGGACATAAGTTCACCATAGAGTACATGATCAATGTACTTGGGCGGGGAGGTCATGAGAACTCCAACTATCTCCTGGAACCACAGACCTGTACCCTGCACATCACAATGTAACTACTGGAAGCATGTGCACTGGGCATACTTTATTCACCCATGTTTTTCATCAAAAATGATAATCCATACATAAAATTAAATCAATGCTAAGGTGCAAGTCTAATATAGATGCAACTATTCTAGCATGAGAACATGATATGATGATGTTAGCTATGCAAACATAATATGCAATGCAACGACACTAACATGCATGTAATTATATAATGTATGTGCTAAGTATAATCATAAAACCAATGTAACTAGCATATCATCAAATCAACAATGCACTTCCTACCCCTATGATGATTTATGAAATAAGTCAAAGTACAAACATAATGATCATGACGCTCATATACAAGATCATAAGGGTGGGAGGTGGGAAAAAAGGACAACCTAGGATCATGTGAAGGAATCATGGATAGAAAGGGAGAACATGAATCGGGTCCACACCATCGGATCTTTCCCTCTATCCTAAATATGGAGAAGTCAATAATCAAGCTCAATAACATATTCCCAAAAGTCTCCTTAGACATGCAACACTCCTTAAGTTTCTTAGATTCATGCTGGATTGTAAAAAGGGACAAATGATCACAATGACTAGGGTGCTCAATGTGAGGTTCATATTGAAAAGGGACAACCATAATGGGCTCTTTAATTTCAAGTCTAGTGTCCAAAGATGGCTGAAAAATATCAATGGTCATCTCATCCCGATGATACAAACTACAAGGTGAGACAAACTTCCTATCAGCATCATCATTGATATCATAATTCAGGTCTTTAAAGCGAAGACTAATAATCTCCCACTTCCCCTCTTCAACGTGCAAGTAATCTCCAACATCAACTTTTAAGAGACAATGGGATCACCTTCCTCTTCAATGTTCTCCATAGGTAGATCATTAGAAATAACATCCTTGAAAAAGGGAGGGCTAACCTCAACTACATTTCCCACAAATTCTTCTTCATCAATATCATGGACAAGATCTCCATTGAAATGATCACTGCTCATATCCAACATTCCCTCTTGAACATGCCAGAAGTCACTAATGTCATCCTTTAGGGAATCAATGGGGTCCTCATTTTCAACATCTTCAAAAGGAACATCATCAAATATCACTTCTTGTGTCAAAGAACCACCTTCATCATGTTATTCTTCATGGACAAAGGGCTTCACGGAGCTTTCCTCTTCTTTGTTATTCTATTCAATTCCCCAATCTGCAATCTAAAATTCTTCAATACATCCTTCATCTACTTGATTATGTTCTATATTTGTGACTACTCGAGATCATCCCAATACTCCTTTGGTATATCCAGCTCTATGACCTCCAAGGAAATTTTTGTATTTTCAGAAAGATGAAGACAAAATTGATGTATGGCCAAGATGTTGTTGAGAAATGTAACTAGTTTTGGTCTTCATAATTGTTGTTTTATTCATTTCAATATGTATCCTATGTTACAAACAAGAAAAGAAAAGAGAAAGTTATTATTATTAAAGCATGGGTTTGTTAGGTCTTAGGATTTATTGTCTTGAGGCAAAGGAGTCAACATCATGTTTATAAGACCCTTCCGGGGCAAAAATATATTTGTAAAAAGAATTATTTTTGAGTCTAGAAAGTCCTGGAAACTACAAAGTACAAGCCGACCCTGGGAACATCAAGTCGGCCTTAAGGAGGGAATTCGACTCCTTGAGAATGTTGATTTTTGGTAGCATTGGATGTGTTCTAGCTCCGAAATTTTGTAGAGGGGCTAGAACACACGAGATCTCCAAAACCCAGAATCGTTTGGAGAAATTCCACCTGGATGAGGAGTTATTAAAATAATTAATATTTTTAATGGGTTCCTAAGTCTAAATGTAGGAAAATAAAAATATTAATGGGTATTAATAAAAATATGGGTGAGAAACTTCTAAGTGATGAGGATCAAGTCTGCTTTAATATTAGCCATTGATTAGGGATTTAATCTCAGCCATTGATTCATCAACATGAAAAGTATAAGAGGAGGCTTGAGGGTTAGTTGGAGATACATTTGAGAGATCAGTCAGTTCGATTTTTTTGGGGTGAGGTTTGTTGAGAAAATTGAACAAGTGATTTGTTGCAGTGAGAGGGGCAGTAGCAGAGATTTGGATCGAAAAGGAGTTCTGAGCCAACGAGTACCAGACAAAGAGGCACCAATAGTATCAAAGACGCAGCGCAGAGGCCTACGCAGCCCAGGAAGGGGCTCATGCAAAGCTGACTTAGGCCAAGAGGGTTCTTGCAGTGGCAGTGCGAGATAATTGTCGAGAGTTCGAGATTTTGCTAGGAGTTCGATGTTTTGAGCTGGGAGGGCTAAAGTCGAAGCCTCCTGTGAGAAAATCGATCCAGCAGAGAAGTGACGTAGTCTCCCAGAGGCAAGAAGCTGGCCCACACGGAGCAGATTGTGCTGGGATTTTCGCAGTGCTTACTGGAGTCAGCCATTCAGTGGATCAGTGGTGACTTGGAGAACTAGGTAAACCCTCGTATGTATTTCTTGCTGCCGATATTTCTCTGAAAGGTTAGCCAGTGTGAGGGGCAACTTGTTGTACTCAGATTTTGCTTGCTTAATAATACAAACCCTCTATATGCTGCATCGGTTTTCCCGCATTAGGTTTTTCCAGGGACATGTAGTCCAAAAATAACGGTGTCCTTTGTGTATTTGTCTCGTTCTATTTTCAGTTCATGATATGTATGTATGTGTAGTCTGCAATAGTGTTTTCATGGTTGTTTAAATAATTAAATAACTTGTTGAGCGTAAAATAAGTAGGAGATGATAAATTAGTGATTGCAGTAGGATTTCTGATGTGTAGATTCAAAAATTTTCACAGAAAAGGCTATATAAAGGAGAATTTCGACCTCATTTGAGACATACTCACTCCACGAGTTCGATTTATCAAGAAAGTGTTCGATTTGTAATTAGGAAGCTGGAAGAAGGAGAGTGAAGGTCTAAGAGAAGAAAGAAGGATGAAATATCTTTTTTTTGGGCTTTGTCTCTCTCACACATGTGAAAGTCTAGAGTTTATCGGCTGCCAGAAGAGGCCGAAGTTGCAGGAGGATGAAGAGCAATAAATTGTAGCTAGAAGAGAGAATACTTTGTCCAAACCTCGTTGACCTTGGGAAGAGTTGTCTTGCTCTAGGAAGGTCTTAGGAGGAGGCTATATTAGGGCTTCTGAGGAAGCTGCAAGGCCGAAATTGCAGGGTCAAAGTTCCAAGACGAGTTGCAGTATCAAAGGTAGCAGGTTGAAGTTGCAGTGTGTAGCAGTTTGGTGCAGAATCAAGGAAGGACTTTAGGAAGGGCTGATAGTAACAACCCCGGGTTAAAAGTTCATGTAATAAAGGATAATAAAGGAAAAGGAATAATACCAAGGTTATGGGACACATATTCCATGCTGAATGTTGGGGAAAACATACTAGTTGGTGTCACCTTCGGTTTATTTATGGCCAAGGAAATTGAAAAAGGCATTGGAAAAGACAGAGGCATTAATTGACATTTATTTACGAAAATAAAGGAAAATAAGAGAAAAGGGAGATGAAGGGTCACAAATTTGCACGAGAGGGAAATTGAAAGAAAATAGAGAAAAATGAAGAAAATAGAGACCTCAATAATAAAAAGGCTTCTATGGATCAGTTCATAGTTTTTTTGTAAGTTTGGCTTTGGAATTAGTTTTAGAGAGAGAAGAGCACCAAGAGGAGAAAGCTAACAAGCAAGCAAAGGAAGGCAAAGGAAGGACAAGGAAAGCAAAGGACAAGCAAGGAAGGTTGGATCAAGCAACTTCAGTAGGACTTTGCAGGTAACATGTTGCATGTGTGATTTTCTTGCTGAAGTGTGAATTCATGGTACATGCATTTGTTTATTTAGTTCATTTTTTGTCAATGGCATGGGTTTTGTTGGGTTTGACAGTGGTTTCAGCCTTGCATTGGCATTTTTGGATAGCCATGGTGTAATGGGATTCTTTTCTGGTTGAGCTTTGGATTGCCGGAAGGTCTTGGAACCCAGTGAGGTGGTCTTAGGAAAATTCCCAAGGGTTGGGGGTGGAGGTGGTTTAATCTCTAAGAAGCCCTCAACAGGTGGGTGGATACAGACAAATTCCTCAAGGTAATGGTGAAGAAACTTCGAGGCATCCAAGCTTTTTTTGGGCTTTGTGATCTCTTGACCGGTTTTGGCGAGATCCAAGTAGCTTGAGAGTGGAGGTGGTTTAATCTCTGGAAATCCCTAGTTGTTTATGTCATTCATGCATGGAATATGGCATGGGGTGATTAGCTGAAAGAAAGATTTGGTTAAGCCCAATCTATGGTCGGGTGGTATGTGGAAGTCCTTGACTAGGTTGGATTTTGCATAAGTTAATAAGAGTTATTTTCCTATTGTAATCTATGAGTACTTGTTCTTATTATTGTGATGATTTAATGGTTGTTATGTCAAGGTTAATAATATGGTTATAAGCATGGATTTATAATGTGCTCTAGCTATGACTTGTTCAGGATTTGATAAGTATTTGATGGTTAATGAATGCATGGGCTAACGAGTGTTATTGCAGCTATTATGAGAGAGAATTAGACTTTCTTGGTGATTATTAGATATGTTTCAAGTTCTTATGATCAATATGCATTCATGCCCTGAACTTTACATGTTCACCATATATTTGACGAAATCACTGCCATGGTTAGCCCTGGTTAGGTCAAGTTCCTGTTCAAGTTTTGTATGAATAGCATTTTCATTAAGTCATTTATCATTCTAGAAAGTCTTAGGAAGTTTTGGTTAGTGGTTTGGAGGCTAGCCTAGAATTGTGGCTTAGATCTCAGGACTGCACCCTCTGAACTAAGGATTTTTGGATATAACCACATGGAAGCAATGTCATGTGTGCAGTTGGAGCCCTATAACCGCACCCCTTGAAGGCTTGTGCATGCAGTTGGGAGTCTAGGTCAGTGAAAAGGAAATCCAACTCAGGGTTTGGTCACTAGGGGTGGTTCTTTGGCCCTTGAGTGTCCTGTAAGTCCTATAGGATGCCAGTTTGTGGTTAGAAAGTCTCAGTTGTAGGCCCCACTTCCTTAACTAGAGCTAGGAGGTCGGGTCATGTCATAGTGACACTCCGTTTCACATTATCCGAAGGGCTTGTAAAAGTAAGTAAATGTGGGGAGGGGGTGTTACACTGACTTGGTACTAGCAGAAGGACTAGTCTACGGTTTGGGTCTATCTATCTTACTTGAAGCAGATTCTAAGAAGAGAAGAGTTTCTGGGTTTTAACCTTGGAGCAGTTTTTCCCTAGCTGAGCACCTAATACCTGTGTCCTCTATTTTTGTAGGTTATGTTCTTGATATTTGTTTGATGAAAGATTTAACTAAAAGAACACAAGAAATCTAATAAGTTCACATGCAAATATTAAGGTTAAGGAAAATAAGATTAATAGTTGTCTCTTTCCATTTTCCAACATGGAATCAGAGCTAAGGTGAACAAGGAAGGCAATTGAAGGGACACTAGAAAGAGTTACTTGTTAAAGGGAAGGGAAAAGGAAACTCTCAAAAAAGTACTGAAGAAGAAGACTTTAAGGAAGATTAAAAACTCATTGGTAGAAAACCAAGAAGTAGGGTTTCTACATTAAAAGAGATCAAGTCTACATCAAGCTTGCATCAAAAGAAGGAAGAGTGTTGATCTCTCTTTGGAAGAAGATCTATTTGGAAGGCATATTTGAAGAAGGCATTAAGGATCTTGGAAGTTGTTTTTGTTGAAGACTCTTCACGAATCTTGAAGACATCAAAGAAGGTTGAAGACATCATCAAGGAGAATCATGATCTCAAGTAAGTAACATATTATTACTTCATGCCTGAATCTTCAAGTCATATGGGTTCTTTCTGCAAGGAGAGAAACACGCTTATTGCGGCATCAAACTATCTAGCATGGAAGAAAAGAATTGACTTGACACTCACAAAACAAGAAGTAATGGAATATGTTATTGTTACTGTGCCTGAGAAAGATAAGACACAAGAACTATCGAAGTACAAGAAAGGGGAAATAAGAGCTCAAAGGATCATAGTGAAACTAGTTGTACAATTATGAATACCCCCCTATTTAAGAGGGAGTGTTGAGAAATGTAGCTAGTTTCGATCTTCATAATTGTTGTTGTACTCATTTCAATATGTGTCCTATGTAACAAACAAGAAAAGAAAAGAGAAATTATTATTAAAGCATGGGTTTCATGCTCATTATTGATGGTCTTTTAGGTAAAATCATGTTCTTCGTGCTTCTAGGGTCTGTTAGGTCTTAGGATTTATTGTCTTGAGTCAACCGAGTCAACATCATTTTTATAAGAACTTTCCAGGAAAAAATATATTTGTAAAACGAATTATTTTAGAGTCTAGAAAGTCCTGGAAGCTCCAAAGTACAAGTTGGCTCTGGGAACACCAAGTCGGCCTAAAGGAGGGCTTTCGACCCCTTGAGAAAGCTATATAAAGGAGCAATTCAGCCTCATTTGAGATATTCTCACTCGACAAGTTCTATCTATAAAGAATGAGTTTGATCTGTAGCTAGGAAGTTGGAAGAAGGAGAGTGAAAGTCTAAGAGAAGGAAGAAGGACAAAATATCTTGTTTTTGGGCTTTCTCTCTCACGTGTGCAAAAGTCTAGGGTTTTTGGGTTGTAGGAAGAGGCCGAAGTTGCAAGTCCTGGGACAAGAGATTTTATGGATAAAATTTGAGTGGATGCCCAATAAATTGATAGGTTAGGTAGCCTAAACCTATCTATTTATGTTTAGGCTCTAAAATCACCAAAAAACCTCTTTCCTAAAATTTTGCTCTAAGACCTAGTTTTTCTCCCTAGCCTTAAAAGGACCAAATTTGAGAAGAGAAATTTATGGAGAAAATTTAAGGTCATCACCAAGTGAATGGACCAATTCCTTGTCCTATGGGTGTATGGAGTCAAAGATGCCCTATATAAGCCTAATTCGTTTCTAAGGAGGCCAAAATTTGATGGCCTAGGTATCTGTTGACTGTGCTGGATACCACCAACATACAAGGGATCTCCTTGATATGAGGTCTCAATTAGACCCCACACCATTTGGTGTAGGAATCCCATCCGGAATACGACCCAACTGTTGTTTACTTAAATACTTGCCTTGGCTTAAGCAGTCAACACGAGAGAGAAGCATGCATGTGCTTTCAATGAGCAAGAGTGTGCCTTGTGAAATGTTCAATTGTCAATGTATCAAGTTCTTTCACTATGAGGGAGAGAAAGTGAGTCTCTAAAAGATAAGTAATAGTACTAATCTAGTGGAGACACATGCACATAAACAAAAAAAAAACCATTGAAGATCAAGCGAAATAGTTCACATTGATGCCACATTCGTTAAATCATTACGACACATTTCCAATAAGTTAAGCACCAAAGTCACCAAAATAGTTCAATTACTTCAGTACATATGAAAGCTGACATAAGTCGAAAACATTAGAAGAATAGTCTTAAAACATCTACGATTCATGCATGAAAATGTGCTGGCCGAAAGGATTGAAGTATTAAGCGAAAGTTTCGAGATACATAAGTACAGTGAACATCACTAGCTCCAATACTAGAGCACTAGAGCTACTACATGCTCCCCAAAAATACTATCTCTATCTCTCTAATGCCTATGGGAGAGGCCAAGGTTAAAAGTCATTTGCGTGAGAAATGAGGATCCTTTTATAACTTGAGGCATGACCTTTCATATCCGCATTGCGAAAACTTCTGAATCTACACATCAAAAATCCTACTGCAATCATTGGTTTATCATCTCCTACTTGTTATTACATTGAACAAGTTATTTAATTTATAAATAGTGATGAAAAACACTACTGCAGACTACACTGACATATAGATCATAAATTGAAAATATATGAGACAAACACACAAGGGACACCGTTATTTTTGGACAACACATCCTTGGAAAAATCCAATGTGGGAAAACCGGTGCAACAACTAGAGGGTTTGTATTATTAAGCAAGCAGAATGTGAGTACAACAAGTTTCCTTTCACACCTGCTAACCTTTCAGAGAAATATTGGCAGCAAGAAATACATACAAGGGTTCACCTTGTTCTCCAAGTCACAATTGATCCACTGAGTGGCCTTACTCCGACAAGCACTGCGAAATCCCAGCACAATCCCTGCTTGGGCCAGCGTCTTGCCTCTAGAATACTGTGTCAACCCTTCTGCTAGATCGATTTGCTCGAGGAAGATTGTTGTTTAGCCCTCCTGGTTCAGAACCTTGCTTCCCTAGCAAAATCTTGAACTTCCAACAAATATCTTGCACTGCCACTGCAAGAGACCCTCTTGGCCTGCATCAGCAGTGCGTGAGCCCCTTCTTGGGCTGCTTAGGCCTCTGTGCTGCCTCTCTGCCTGGTACTCTTTGGCTCGGAACTCCTTTCCGATCCAAATATTTGCTTCTGCCCCTCTCACTGCAACTTAGATCACTAGTTTGATTTTCTCAGCAAACCACGCCCCAGAAAAGTCGAACTGATTTGATCAACTTGGTGTGTCTCCAACTGAACCTCAAGCCTCCTCTTCTACTTTTCTTGTTGAAGAATCAACGATCAAGATTCAGTCCCTAATCAATGGCTAATATTAAAACAGACTTGATCCTTGTCTCTTAGAAGATTCTCACCCATATTTTTATTAATACCCATTAATATTTTTATTTTCCTAAGTTTAGACTTAGGAACCCCATTAAAAATATTAATTACTTTAATAACTCACAATCTGGGTGGAATTTCTCCAAACGATTCTAGGCCTTGGAGATCTTATGCATTCTAACTCCTGCACAAAATTTTGGAGCTAGAGCACATCTGATGCTACCCAAAATCAACACTCCCTATTAGCGAGGAATGTGCTCTAGCAATACTTCCCAACAGAAATATCACACTGATCCATGACATTGGTCCTTTGCGTTATTGATGCTCAGCCTTGCTGCCCCTCATCTACTACGCTACTGCATCCTGTACTATTGTCCATGACACTGCCACTATCACTTCTACATCTGTACTGCAGCTCCCTCTCAATATGCTGCATCATGTTGCCCATAGCACTGCCACTGCTAACTGCTGCACTGCAACTCAGTTGCTGAGAAGTAAGCAACTGAAATAAGTCACCCAAAAGCTGACATGCTGGTCAGTTTGGATACCCTGTGATGTTGAAGCTACCTCTGCTGCTAATCTGTGCTAACCCTCTGATGCTATTGCACTGCTGCAATCTGCTCCGTTCCTCTCGCATTGCTGCAACTTGCACTATGCTGCTTCAGACTTTGGCACTCTAGTTCTGCCACTGTTGCTCCATCATCCCTCGCACCAATTGACTCTCGTCATTCTACTATTGTCATTAAGGGCTCTTGTAGCCATATGTGATCCAAGAATTTGGGCACCTCAAGGATCCCGCCCCCATGTAGTCCTCCTAACTACAACTCTATATCACCCCACCTATTCTCTAGAGGTCCATGAGCAATCATGGCACAATTCTCGTCATCATCCTCGTCAACTTTTGCTGGAGCATCATTCGAGTCAGAATTCTCTTCCTTGCCCTTCTTCCGAGGGCACTGAGTGGCGAAATGTCTCAATTCCCCACACCTGAAGCATCTGACTTTGGTTATGTCTTTCTTTTTCCTCTACCTTGGTTGTCCCACTGATGTGAGAGTTGCATCCTTCTCTTCCTCCTTCTTGACTATGACTCCTTTTCTGCTACTTCCTGCCTTGGTTAACTGCCTGATCTCTTCAAGTGAAGAGCTGCCCACATCTCCTCCTAACTAGGGACAGAAGCCCTGCCCAAGATGCTCTGGACAAAGGTCTCCCAGTCTTCAGTGACTGCATTTAGGGTAGTCCTGACCATGAACTCAGGATCTGGTGTAGACCCCACGGAAGTTAGCTGGTCTCGAATCCCTTGCAACCTGAGATGGAAGGGATCGATTTCTTCTCCCTTCTGCATCTGACACTGTCTTAGTTGGTTATCAAGAAACATCTTTCGTTGGATGAAATTTCCCTCATACAAGGTGGTCAAGGCCTCCCATATTTCCCTTGCTGTTTCCTTTTCAACAATATGTGGGATCACATGATCCTTGACCCCGTCCAGGATCATGCACTTCGCCTTTGCTTGAGCCTCGTATTTCTTGAGAGGATCAGCATCGACCGGTACAACTATCACTTTCAAGGCATAATCCTTGATGCGATTCTTGTCCAAGACTACTAGGATCCTGGCCTTCCAAATCACAAAGTTGGATGCTCCATCCAATCTGTCCTGATCCCTCAGTTCATTGACTGACATCTCTGCCTAAACAAGTGTAGAACATGTTATCTTCTACCTCTCTTACTGCTGCCCCAACAAGACTCGGATTTGGATTTCTTTGGCACTAGAAATCCTCTAAGGAACAAGTTCTTTCTAGACTCCCTCTGAGTCCTGATTTCCTTCACAAAAGTCCTCTCGCCAAATAATTTTGAATCACCCTTTCTCCAATCCTCCTTTGCTGCTGCTCAGCAACCCGGACTTAGATTTCTTTTGGTAAGAAATACGCTAAGGCAGTGACTCCCTCTACCTTGGCTTTGTCTGCATAGACACTATTCTACAACAACAACAACAACGTCCCACCAACACCAAAGATCGAATATGCACTTCTCCTTCTATACCAGCAACTGGCTGATCTGAGCCCCTCAGGCTCTGTGCTGGTCCAGAGAGTTGACGTAGTCAATACGTGAGCTCCTCTTGGCTACTGCGTCTCCTCTGCCTGGCTCAAAAAGCTGACACAGGTACTGCGTGAGCTTCTACGTCACTCCTTCAGCTGCTTCTTTGGCTCTGAAACAACACTGTCACTCATGACAACTGCCTCTTTGCAACAGATTTATTGGATCTCCCGGCTGATGGCTTCAGTGTCCTATGATTTGCAATGCTTTGATACCATGTGAAAATTTCTGGATCTACACATCAGAAATCCTATTGCAATCATTTGTTCATCATCTCCTACTTGTTATTACATTCAACTAGTTATCTAAATTATAAACAACGACGAAAAACACTACTACAGACTACACTGGCATACAGATCATAAACTGAAAATATGAGACAAACACACAAGGGACATCGTTATTTTTGGACAACACGTCCCCAGAAAAACCCAATGCGGGAAAACCGGTGTAGAAGCTAGAGGGTTTGTATTATTAAGCAAACAGAATCTGAGTACAACAAGTTGCCTCTCACACTGGCTAACCTTTCAAAGAAATATCGGCAGCAAGAAATACATACGAGGGTTCACCTCGTTCTGCAAGTCACAACTGATCCACTGAGTGGCCTGACTCTAGCAAGCACTGCGAAATCCCAGCGCAATCCCAGCTTGGGCTAGCGTCTTGCCTCTAGGAGACTACGTCACCCCTTTTGCTGGATCGATTTGCTAGAGGAAGGCTTCTGTTTAGCCCTCTCGGCTCACAACCTCGCTTCTCCATCAAAATCTCGAACTTCTGACGAATATCCTACACTGCCACTGCAAGAGACCCTTTTGGTCTCCGTCATCACTGTGTGAGCCCGTTCTTGGGCTACGTAGGCCTCTGTGCTGCCTCTTTGATGCTACTGCTGCCTCTCTGCCTAGTACTCTTTGGCTCAGAACTCCTTTACGATCCAAATCTCTGCTTCTTCCCCTCTCATTGCAACTCAGATCACTAGTTTGATTTTCTCAGCAAACCACGCCCCAGAAAAATCGAACTGATTTGATCAACTTTGTGTGTCTCCAATTGACCCTCAATCCTCCTCTTATACTTTTCCTGTTGATGAATCAATGACCGAGATTAAGTCCCTAATCAACGGCTAAGATTAAAACAGACTTGATCCTCGTCTCTTAGAAGCTTCTCACCCATATTTTTATTAATACACATTAATATTTTTATTTTCCTAAGTTTAGATTTAAGAACCCCATTAAAAATATTAATTATTTTAATAACTCACAATCCGGGTGGAATTTCTCCAAGCGATTTATGGGTCTTGGAGATATTATGTATTCTAGGCCCTCCACAAAATTTCGGAGCTAGAGCACATCCGATGCTACCCAAAATCAACACACATGACTCTTGGCTTTCCAACTTCTAATGAACTTTGGACTTCTAGAACCTTTGGTCTTCCAAATGACTTTTGGAATTACGTATGACTATTGGTATTACATGTCTCTTTTGTCCATACATGACTCTTGGACTTCCAATTCTTTGTCTTTACAATGATTACATGATTACATCATGACTTCCACATCATCATGTGATAAGGACGTGACAAGTCACTACTATTGATGACTTGGACTTGTGGTGACTGATGACATCGACTTTCTTCAATGGTGACATGGCTGCCACTTGTGTCTTTGCTCTTGCATGCAACTTCCGATTGTTGATGTTTTCACCCTCCAAAGGGTCTTTGATCTTATAGAGTCTTTAGGGTGCTTCAATCTGTTGAAAAATGTGTAACTAAGTTCGGTCTTCACTAGTATGAAATGTATTCTTGTATATATAAAATGAAAAAGAAATTATTATTATTATTGGAGCATGGGTTTCATGCTCAAGTTCTTTTATTTTATAGGTCAAGCACTGATTGAGTGCTTGTAGGGCTTGTCCTAGGTATAAGAGTCATTGTCATTTATGGAAGACCTTATGGGCACATTGTAAATTGTAAAAGAATTTATTTTGTCTTGAAAATGTCAAAATAACCTCCAAGATCAAGTCGGCCTACATGAGCTGTCAAGTTGGCCTAAGTGAAGAGAAATGTCCACCCTCGAAGGAGCCTATATATAAGAGGAAATCGTCCTTTATTTGGATCATTCACTCACTCATCTATCATACGACGAAGGAAGCATCAGAAGGACTAAGAAGGAAGTGTGAAGAAGAGGTTGAAGTGTTTGGAACTCTCTACTTTCTTCTGGGAATGCAAAGTTAGGGTTTTTGTATTAGGCAAGTGTAGAAGTTTGATTTTGGAAGCAAGAAAAGCAAGAAGGCAAGCGAAGGCCTCTTAGGGTTTCCTATTAGCCCTAAGACTAAAATCAAGGCAAGCAAGGTCAAGGGAAGAGCAGCAAGAGGGAGATTGAAGTCTCCTAGTGAAGCAAAAACAGTTGCTGGGGCAGAATTTCAGATTTACAAGGGATGTCGAAGATATTGCAGCAGGAGGTCGAGGAAGACTTGATCTTGGAGGGTACTTGTCTGACTCTAGGTCATGGTATTCGTCAATTGAAACATCTAAAAGATAAGAAGAGATTTTACTGGTTTTCCCCTCAAGAAGAGGGGTTTTGGCCTTGGCTTGGAGCATACATACTATGTCATTGTTCTCACTGTTTTGGTAGTTGTTTGAGGTTTTGCATATTGAAC
The DNA here is from genome assembly GCA_000404065.3 of Pinus taeda. Classification (NCBI taxonomy): domain Eukaryota; kingdom Viridiplantae; phylum Streptophyta; class Pinopsida; order Pinales; family Pinaceae; genus Pinus; species Pinus taeda. The sequence goes on along the minus strand of APFE031673227.1, from coordinate 117,848 downwards.
TAACAAAGATCAAAGCTAATAAGTAAAATGCTAACACAAGAAGTTATCAAATTAAGAGAATTAACATATACATTGCACTATTAAACTCTCAACATGGTATCAAAGCTTTGGTTTTCTAAGGTCATCATGAACATCTCCTCTATAATGAAGAAGGTCATCAAAAGTATTGTAAGCCATCTCAAGAAAGGCATCAAAGAGGTATGGAGTCTCATATTCTCTTCAAAGAAGGAATCACTCATAGAAAGGAATGAAGGACTCTTCTCAACTCTCTCTGGTTTATTTCACGTTAGAAATCCCTACTTCATTATCTGGTTTATTTCACCTACTTGTTTATTCCATTAACAAGTTATTTATACATATAAATACTGAAAATAAACACAAATGCAGCCTTAACTCATATACAAATCAACAACTGAAATACTAGACAAACACACAAGGGGCATCGTTATTTTTGGACAATCGTCCTCGGAAAAACCCAATGCGGGAAAACTGGTGCAACAGTTCTGAGGGTTTTATTATTATGCAGATTTCTTGAGTACAACTAGGGTGCTGAATTGGTTCACCCAACAGAGATTGTTACATTGCAATAATACCTCTTCTCGGAGATATATTCAGCTTCTCAACACTAGTCTGCCCCACTAAAATCCTTCCGACGCTTCTCCTAGGCTTTGTGTCAACCCTGCTAGCCTGAGCGTAGCTCTTGAACCCTCTATGTCAGCCTTCTGCCTCTCTACATCATTTCCCTGGCCTTCTGCGTCACCCACGCAGGCCCCTCAACCTCTGCGTGGCTCTTACTACCTCTGCGTAGCTCTGGCTACCTCTGCGTCAGCCTCTCTAGTTAATGCGCTGACCCTCAGGCACTATCTCTGCCTCTCTGCTATATACTCACTCCCCCTCCCTACAACAGATCACTTGTTCGAATTTTCTCAGGAAACCCCGCTCCAAAAAATCGAACTGACTAATCAATCTTGGTGTGTCTCCAACTGACCCTCAAGCCTCCTCTTATACTTTTCCTGTTGAGTCTTTAAAGGCTGAGATTAAGTCTCTAATCAATGGCTAAGATTAGATTCGGCTTGATCCATGTCATTTACAACCTTCTCACCCAGTTTTATATTAATACCCATTAATATTTTAATTTTCCTAAGTTTAGACTTGTCCATTAAAAATATTAATTAATTTAATATCTCTCTAACTGGGTGGGATTTCACCAAACCATTTTTGGATCTTGGGGATCTCATGTGCTTTAGTCTCTCCACCAATTTTCATGGCTAGAGCACATCTAATGCTACCACAAATCAACACTCTCTCTTAGCAAGGAACGTGCTCTAATAATGCTCCACCACTGAACATCACACTGATCCTTCCGCACCGGTATTTGTGTTGATGTTGAGCCTGTTGCCCTACATCCACTGCACTGCTGCTTCCTGTACTGCTGCCCATGGCTCTACCATTGCCACTACTACATCTATATTATAGCTCCCTCTCAACATGCTACCCATGCTACCCATAGCACTACCACTGCTAACTGCTGCACTGCAACTCAGTTACCGAGAAGTAAGTAACTGATCTACCCAAGTATTGACATCCTTGTCAGTCCGAAAGCCTCCTGATGCTGAAGCTACCCCTGTTGCTATCCTGTGCTCCCTCTACTGCCTCTGCGTTGCTGCAAACATCTCTGTGCCTCTCGCACTACTGCAACCACCTCTGTGCATCTTGCACTGCTGCAAACACCTTTGTGCCTCTCGCATTGCTACAACCCCCATTGCGCTGCTATAGACCCCAACACTCTAGCATTGCCTTGTCGCTTCATCACATCTTGCTTCTACCGACATCCGTCATCTTGCTACTCTCATTCGGAGCTACCGTAGCCAGATATGATCCAAGAGTTTGGGCACCTCAAAGATCCTGCTCCTCATCTTTTGTAGTCATCTTGACTACAGTTCGATGTCACCCCACCTCTTCTCTAGAGGTGCCTGAGCACTCATTGCACAGTCGTCATCAATTTCGACTTCTTTCCCCGCCTTAGCCGGAGCTGCCTTGGAATCAGAAGCCTCTCCCTTATTCTTCTTCCTGGGACATTGGGTTGCATAATGACCCAGCACCCCACAATGGAAGGACTTCACCTTGGAGATATCCTTCTTCTTCCACTTCCCTTGCTTTCCCACAGATGCTAGAGCCGCATTCTCCTACTCCTCTTTCTTGATTTGACCTTCTTTATTGCTACTCCCCGCCTTTTTCAACCATCTAATCTCTTCTTGGCGAAGAGTTGCCCACATCTCTTCCCATCTTGGAAGAGTAGCTCTGCCAAAAATGCCTTGGAGAATGTCTACCACTCCTCGAAGACTACATTCAAGGCAGTCCTCACCATGAACTCTTGATCCAATGTGGCTCCTATGGAAGTAAGTTGGTCTCGAATCTCCTGTAATCTGAGGAGGTATAGATCTATCTACTCCCCCTTCTACATCTGATACGATCGCAACTAATTGTCTAATAGCATCTTCCGCCACACGGAAGTGCCCTGATACAATGTCGTCAAAGTATCCCACATCTCCTTTGCCGTGTTCTTTTCGGCAATATGTGGTACGACATGATCCTTGACCCCATCAAGGATTATGCACTTTGTTTTGCCATTACATCCTCATACTGCCCATTATCAGCTGGGTCTACTGGAATAGCCACGGTTCTCAAGGTGAAACCCTTGATGTGATGTCTGTCCATGACTGACAGGATCCTGGCCTTCCAGATGACAAAGTTGGAGGCCTCGTCCAACCTATCCTAATCCCTCAGTCCATTCACTACCATCTCTACTCCTCTTCTAGATTCACTCTGAGATTCAACTTCCCTCTAAGTCTTGATTTCCTCGCTAGAAATCTTCCCGCCAACTGTCGATCTGCTCCTCTCCAATCCTCTTTGCAACTGCAACTCGGATCTGGATTTCTTGGCTAGAAATCCGTCAAGGTAGCGACTCCCTCTACCTTGGTTTTGTCCTATTAGGTAGTGTTCTTCTTCGATAGAAACAACACCCCACCAGCTCCACAATATGCCCACAACTCCCTAGGCCCCGACAACTGAAGAAACTGAGCCTTCCAGCTCTACGCAATCTCGACAAAGGCTAAACCACTCCTCTGGCTAGCTGCGTCAAGCCTACTTGGCTAAGTAGGATGACGTGGCTCTTTGTGAGCCTCTTCTGCCTCTCTCTGCCTCTATGCTGGCCTTCTCTCTGGCTCAAAATGATGACGAAGGCCCTCTGCGTCACTCCTATGCTGCCTTCTGCTTAGGAGCAGCTCTGTCTCTCGGGACAGCTACTACTGCTACAAATTTCTGATATTGCTGGTGCCTTCAGTCCTCTTGTGATGTACAATCCTTTGATACCATGTTGAAATTTCTAAGTTTGACACGTTAGAAATCCCTACTGCATTATCTGGTTTATTTCACCTACTTGTTTATTCCATTGACAAGTTATTTATACATATAAATACTGAAAATAAACACAAATGCAACCTTAACTCATATACAGATCAACAATTGAAATACTAGACAAACACACAAGGGACACCGTTATTTTTGGACAATCGTCCCCAAAGAAACCCAATGCAGGAAGACCGGTGCAGCAGTTCTGAGGGTTTTATTATTATGTAGATTTCTTGAGTACAACTAGGGTGTCGAACTGGCTCATCCAACAGAGATCGTTACACGGAAGTAATACGTCTTCTCGAAGACTGATATTTAGCTTCTTAGCACTAGTTTGCCCCACGAAAATCCTTCTAGCGCTTCTAGGCTCTGCGTAAACCCTGCTAGCCTCAGCGTAGCTCCTAAACCCTTTGCGTCAGCCTTCTGCCTCTCTACGTCAACTCTCTGGCCTTTTGCATCACCCACGCAGGCCCCTCAGTCTCTAGCTGCCTCTGCGTGGCTCCTATTGCCTCTGCATAGCTTTGGTTGCCTCTGCGTCAGCCTCTCTAGTCACTGTGCTAACCCTTAGGCACTATCTCTGCCTTTCTGCTATGTACTCACTGCCCCTCGTTGCAACATATCAATTGTTTGAATTTTCTCAGAAAACCCCGCTCCAAAAAATCGAACTGACTGATCAATCTTGATGTATCTCCAACTAACCCTCAAGCCTCCTCTTATAGTTTTCCTGTTGAGTTTTCAACAACCGAGATTAAGTTTCTAATCAACGACTAAGATTATATTTGGCTTGATCTATGTCATTTAGAACCTTTTTACCCATTTTATATTAATACCCATTAATATTTTAATTTTCTTAAGTTTAGACTTAAGAACTCCATTAAAAATATTAATTATTTTAATATCTCTCTAACCGGGGGGAATTTCCCCAAACCATTTCTGGGTCTTGGAGATCCTGCTTTAGCCTCTCCACCAATTTTCATGGCTAGAGCCAATCCTATGCTACCACAAATCAACATCTGAGACATTCCAAAATGAAGACATTTGGGTGATTGATAGCAGTGCATCAAGGCACATCACTGGTCACTCCCATCAATTGAAGACCTTATCAAAAGGAAAATCCACATACTCTGTGGAACTTGAAGACGACAAGAGCTATCCTATGAAAGGCATTGAATCATCATCCATAAAGCTAGAAGATGGAAGCAACATCCACCTCAACAACATTCAGTTTGTTCCAGTTTGTAGATTTCCCTCAAGCTTTGGAGGGAACTCCCAACAACTCTCAAAGATAAGTATCTCACGTCCTTTCAGTTTTGGGTTCATGTACTTATTTAGTTTTGATTATATTAAATACCAATCACCTTTCTCCCTCTTCGATCTCCCTCTTGTCTCCTTTGTCTTGATTAGGAAAAACATCTGCAGGAAGGAGGATCTCTCAAAAACAAGGTTAGTCAAAGGAAAAACATCTGCAAGGAGGATCTCTCAAAACAAGGTTAGTCAAAGGTATGCTTTGAATACATTGATTAAAAGGATTGTTCATTTGATAATCTATTACTAACTTTGTTATGTCTAGCTGTATTGAATCTTAGTGATCCTTGTTTGGGTGGTTCATGTGAAAATTCCTAGATCTAATAACCTTTGGAATCCTACTGCAACTAGCTGAACTTGCTTCACCTAGATCGTAAATTACATTACAAACTTATTTCGGATTTCTTCTTGAAATATTGAAGTAAATTACTGAAGCAACCTATACCAAATTAAATATGATTCTGAAACGTAGAAATTGAGCAAGGAAATACAAACACATAGGACACCGTTATTTTTGGACAAATGTCCTTCGAAAAACCCAATGCAGGAAAACCGGTGCAACAACTCAGAGAGTTTATTATTATTAAGTAGGAGCAAAATCTGAATACATTGTTGAATACCTCACAGGGTTATTCAGTTACAGAGAGAAATACTAGCAGAAAGAATTGTGAGGTTACCTCACACTATCAATGGAAATCCTGGTTGATCCAGCTCCAGACTGATTGCCCTCAGCTTTTCTGGCTGCCTCTGTGTAGTATCTGCGTCAGCCCAGCGTCAAGCTCTTTGGGGACAACGCCAATCCTCTGGTTGGTCGATTTGCTGCCCAAGAGATTCGATTTCTGCCTCCTGGTCTCATACCCTAGCTCCCAGCTTCTTAAACTTGAATTCCCTCTGCAAATTTCGGACTCCTCACTGGCTTCTGCATTGCCTTTGCGTGGCTCTGTGTCAGCCCCTCTGGCTCAGCGTTGCCGTTGTTGGATTACCCTCTACCTCTCTCTGTAGATGATTCTCCAACTGAGAAAATCACTCTCTTCGGAAGCTGTCCCTGCCCCTCTGCTGCAAGAAACCACTCTATCAAATTTTCCTCTTGAGAACTTCTCACTTCAAAAAATTGATTTCTTGATCTCTCTTGGTGTATTTTCCAAATGACCCTCAAGCCCCTTCTTATATCTTCCTGTTGGAAACCAACGACCTAGATTAACTCCTAATGAAAGGCTTAGATTGTTTTGACTTGATCTCCGTCTTTTCCTGGAAGATTCACCCACAATTAGATTAATACCCATTAATATTTTAATTTTCCTAAGTTTAGACTTAGGAACTCCATTAAAAATATTAATTATTTTAATATAATCGTCTCTGGGTGGAATTTCCCAAAACAGTTTTTGGGTTCTTTGGAATGCATGTGCCCAAGCCTCCTTCCAAAATTTCAGGCCTAGAGCACATCTGATGCTACCCCAAATCAACAATTCATCTTTTGATAAATCTACCCACCCCACTCATATTCTTGATTGACTATGTAGAACCCTAGATAGGTTCTGGAAAACCACTACCAAAGGGTATGCTAATGTGAATGTCAGAAACCCTAAGCTGATTAAGGATATTGTGAAATCCCAGTTGAAGTCTTCTTTGATTATGTCATATTTGGGATTTTGATATGATCGGGAAATCCTAACTTGTTAGGATGGAATGATAAGGTTTAAAATCCCGGAACCTTTGAGTCTTTGGTAATGTAGGATTTCTTGTCTTCTACATTGGAACCCTAGCTCATTAGGGTTTGGTGGAATGTGTGAACATGATCCGAAATGGATATTAAATCAAGAAGAAAAGGTATTACAGAGTCATGTGCAGGAATGCCTATATTACTTAGTGCAACGGATCGAAAAGATTACCAATAATATAGACAATTAACAGTCAGAAAACATAATAGACACACGCATCAACACAGCCAAAATAATAAAGGAGTTCACCAAACTTCCTGGCTACGTCTCCTGGTCTAGCTTTCAGTGTCGACCTCTATATCAAGTCTTTAAGAACAGATTATTACAAGAATGAGCTCAAAACAGAGTCTCAACACAACAGTGACATCAAAGAGGGATTTGCTCGAAAACCTCGAGTCTAAAAGAGTGCACATACTCTCCCTCTATCCTGTTCCTATATTCAATCTGCCTCAATCTGACTGACTGACTGTCTTTCTGCGACTGTCTTCAACTGACTTTCCTGACTGTCTCTCCTCTCCTCAACTACCATGGGACGACTCTTTTTAAACCTATCAACGTTGTCTGTTCAACTCCATTCTCAGGCTTTCTGGCTTCTGGCCGCTGTCCGTTCAAATCCCTGTTGAGCGTTAAACAATCATTGCAAAACGCTCTAAGGTATGGTGGCCACTTGTTTCCAAACAGAAAGGACCAGCGTGGGTGAAAATCCTCGAAAATACACTTCTCTTTCAAAAACAGAAATACACTAAAAACAATGAAAAATCCGATCAATAGACCAAAGCCAGAACTCAAAAGATATTGAATCCGGCCTATAATCCTATCAGGTCCGTGTTATATTGCTATCGCAAGTTGCAAGCGCCCATCTGCCATGGTCTCCTTTGTATTTCAGTGTTATACCAGAATACATTAAAACAGCGAAAAACCCGACAAAACGTTGCCTAGCGGATTTCAAATTTTATAGAACCGCACCTATAACCCTGTTGGGTTCGTAAAACAATTCGTTCATAGTCCACCGTTTGATTAGTGATCGATAATCCACGGCTGACGATCATTTCGGGTGGCCTACATGCATGGAGATTACCCGCCCGAAAAATCAGTTTTCTCTCTCCTACGGCGTGCTACGTGTCGGCCAGTGAATGGAATCGGGTGGAGCCTCTCCAATCCTGCTTACCGCCTGAAGCCCGCCTGAAATACTGCTTACCACGGAACTCAAATCCTTCAGGTCCGCCTGCGTTAAGTCCTCCCTTTAGGAATCTATGATGCGATGTGTAATCTCCACCATTGATCTCCGCGCTCGATCAACGGTCCTTGTTAAGTCACTGGATCGCGATTGTAATTCCCATAAGGCTGCCTCCAATATACTCCATTGGCCTCTCCCGATGCGATATCCTGATTTAATCCGGGCCGTTGATCTGGCCGATCTGACGACTTCGGTGCAATGTTACTTCAACCTTCGCTTTACTTGGGTTTTTGCCATTGTTTAACGTTTTCCTCTGTGATAGTGTTTTCTGATAGTTAACATATATGAAGACTTAGACTTAGAGGTTTGATACAAGATCCATTTTAGATCAGAACAAGACCCTCATATTGTCTTAGAAATGTTTTCCTTGGTATGAGTGTGTTTGTCTGATCAAACCTTAGTGTAATCTAGATGATTACGTGTCTAACTCTTTTTGATATTTGTGAAGTTGAGTTTGACTAACACATGATATTATGTATATGCATGATGATAAAATCTAGGCATATATATGGATATGTTCTTTTGGTTAAAGTCCTAGGTTGGACTAGGTCAAATGTATTTATGTTATTAGACATATGATATGTTGATGTATGGTTATGATTTTCTAGATATGTCATTGATGGTCTTGATTTAATAGAAGTCCTTGTCTGAGATTCTAGGATGTTGATGTTTGGAAATCTAGGGTGTTATAAGCTAAACCCTAGTGAAGTTGAAATTGTCTAGTATGTAACAATCCAAGAATGTTGAGATTATGAATTTCTAGGGTTTTGGAATTAAATCTTAGTCAAAGTAAAATCTCTGAAATATGATGATTTGAGATATGTGAAAGATTGTTTGGTTGAGATTTAGAATTGATCTGAAATCTAGGGTTTCCAACTAACCCTAGTGATGGTTGGTGATTGTTTGATGGTTGATTCAAAATCTAGGAGTTGGAACTAACCCCAGTGGAAGCTGTGTAACGACCCATCTATAAATTAACTAATATAAAGTCCTAAACTTTATAATAAAATAAATATAAAGTTCTAAACTTTATAATAAAATAAATATAAATAAAACTCATATTAAAAACAAATATGACCATCACGTTTAACTAAACTAAAATCTAAACATAATGTAATTATACCTGTGAAGGTTATGACTCATGCTCACAAGAGAGCTGTCACCACAATAGTAAATGGTGGAGTCGCTGGTGAACAGGGCGGTCACCGCCAAGAAGGGCTTCATATAGAGGTAAACAGGGTTTTTAGCGGGGGGAAGAAATTAAGAGAAAAACCAGGAGATAAACCAGGTGGAAGAACCAGCCATTGGATGAGCTTTGAATGTTTTGAGGTTCTGGGCACGGGGGACAGTTAGCTTCTGTTGAGAAGCTTACTGGATTGAGCAGCCAGGCTCTGCTCAATCTGGCAGGGTGGAATTGGTCTCCCGGTAATTGGATCAGAGTAGCCGCAGGCATCATCAACTATAGTAGTTCAGGTAGCAGACCAGGTAGGTACCTGCTTTAATTTTTTTTTACTGTTTCGGTATTTTAGTATTTGGTTCCTACACATGGTATCAGAGCTGTCGTTCAAACCCTTCGGGACCTCACAGGCCCTACACAACCGAAAATATATATATTTGCTCTGTCAAATTCCCCAACGTAGTTAAAAATTGAATCATATTAAAAAAAAAACCAGGGTATGAATAGGAGATCCAACATGATTGTATTAAGCCTTAAGCAATCAGGGTTAAGCTAGCTCATTGCCAGAAAGCAAACATGAGCTCGTACTTAGATCAGAGGATGCTCATCCCAGGCAGGCTGCAGGGGCTTCGGGTGGAAGGAATGAATCAAGTAAGGTGTGAATACTGTTTCAGTGATGTATTTCTCCCTGAAATAGCTCCGCTACTCTACTGACTTCTTGACTTAGCCTTTCTTTCGTATAAGACAAATAAAGAGTCTGCCCAAATAGAGTAGTAATTTTTTAGTGTTTCATAGGCGCAATCAGTTAATCAATTGGGGAATGGGGGCTTCCGCTCGTGTTAGCTTTAGCCCTTCTTCTTCTGCTAAGGGTCATCCATAGCTTCTTTGCTTTGAGCGAATCCCCTGTAACGAATTCTTTGGATTCAATACTCCCCACTGCCCGCTCTTTTGTCAACTGCAACTGGAAACTGGAAAAGACCCTCTTCATGGCCTTATTTTGATTGCCCAAAACTAGAGTTTGAAGGTGTGCGATTCAAGGTAAGCAAGAAAGCCGTTGCTTGTTCCCTTGCTTGGTTATGTGTAGTCCCCTCAATAGGCCCTTATTCATTGTGAGACCTGTTCCAATTCCAGCTATTACAATCCGTTTTTCTTTTCGGTACGTCTTTAGCCGTGGTGTATTGCCGAAATAGGATTTTATATTGAAGCCCCTCTTTTTCGTTTTAGGGCACGCATTTTTTTATTTAGTTCTTTCTTTCTATGTAAATCTTTCTTTTGGTATGTCCCGTGTCAACTTATTCTCTGTTTTAATAGTAGATCTGATCTTCTCTATCCCTCCATTTCGAATTTATCCAGCCAGTGGTCTTCTGGAGACTAGAATCTCAATCTCGAAAATGGTAAATCAAACGAATGAATTTCGTAATATCCCTATAACCTTTTCAGACATTTACTGCCTACCATGGATTCTAATAAACAGTCCCTACGAAGTGACGCACAGTGGCTTGTCTGCGAAATTATTATCCATATACATAGTTTGATAAAAGATACCCAGTTTTACTCTCTGCACATTTCATGGTGTTCTACCTGAGCATCTTGAAGCAATACATCACACTAAACTAGTAGCATTATAATTATTGTGCTATGTGCTAATGGTCATTTTTACTAATTAAAATGGATTGGTATACAACCTCGTGTCTCAGTAACCTTGGATTTTGTGAACAATTATTTTTTGTAGGATCAACGTGAAGAAATTATTCGTATCAGAAAGTATTACTTCTAATACTTGTCAATATTTAGTTATTGGAGACTACGTTTTGATAGATGTACAACAGCATAAGATAAAATATAGAAACAAAATCTTGGGCAATATTTTGAGTAGAGAAAGAATCCTTAAACTTATTTGAATATTAATTTTATTTCATATTTGAAGAGGTAGTGACTGTTTGCTGCTCCTGATGCTCCTGATTGAATGTTTACAACAATTTATTTTGGAAAACAGCTCTGGCATTTTTTTTTGCATGCATTATTTGCACAGCTCTTTGAAAATGACAGATCAAAAACTAATAATGCAATTTATATCTAAACATCATATGTCAAAAAAAATATATACATATAAACACTGAAGATAAATTGCATGCATGGCATGGAATGGCATGCATAATCTGGCATCAATTATCAACATACTCCTCCTTGATGCTGATAGGAATCAATATCTAATCTTGGAGCATCAAAAAAACTGGACTTCTGCAGTTGCATTAGTAAAAATGTCTGCAAGTTGTTCTTAGCTACTCTATCATTGGCCATAAGAATATTCCATGTTACCCCCAAAATGGGTAGACCCATAGAAGATTTTTTTTTTTTTCCTATCTTGGACAGCCAGCCAAACAGTCCTACACAGTTGCTCTTTGATGATGATATGCTAGGTTTCCCTGCCATCTGCGCTAGTCATGCACCTCTTACCATCCAACATTCACCTAGGATGAAGGTGGGCTACCACTAAACAAGTACTCTGACCATTTTGTGATCGACTACATGGCATTTGTCCAAGCTTAAATTTATCTTTTCCTTCAATAAAATGACAGAAAACCTCCTAACAATGAAATGAAGTTAGGGGCAATTAGAATTGTCTAAAATTATCATTATACTCACAATTGTGTAAAGTGGACTTCAGGATGTTGGAAAATGGTCACCATTGTTCCGTGCATTTTATGTTAAAAACGCTAATGTCAGTAGCCATGGAGTTTGGTTGACTATTCAACCTTACCTTAGAAGTAGACTGCTGAGCTGTATCGCTTCTAGATTTTAATCATGACATGTCTATGGTAAAATTCCCAGCTAAAGGTCAAACTGATACGGAACCAGAACAATCATTCATTTATATATATATATATATATATATTATAGGTTTTATCCATATCTAAGTAATATATTCATAATATAAATATGTATGCCCTTCTTTAAAAATAATAACTAGATTGAGGTGTGACGGTATGTTGCCAATATTCATTATAACAAGGCATTTAACATCTTCATTTTGTGAATGTTATTTAGTAATAAATTTTAGATGATCTACCTTAGGAGCTAATGACCATACACTACTGCATATAGAATACCCTGCATTAGGACAAGGAGGTCTCGAGACCACCCTCCTTGACCTCAGTACCAGTCAGATCCGCCTAGCGGATAAAAATAGCAAAACTATACCCGTTTATGAATTTGAAGTTGCAAAAGAAAATTATATGTTCAAATTCGGTTGTCTACCTCAAGATTTTTATAAAATTTTATGATGTGTTCAGGAACCATTACAATGGTAAGGACTTATGAGTGACGACGACGTGATCGGGAAACATCACCACCATTATTGCCGCCACCGTCGCCATCATCGTCCCCATCGTCACCACCAAGACCATTATCAACATCAATCACCCCAGCGCTAGAGTTGACTATGATAATGAACTCTTTGGAAGCCTTATTGGAGACATTAAAAGAATCAACTAAGGCTAAAACCAAAGAGGAATTTCAACATTTAGCTACTAGTTCAGCAGAACCAAAGAATTTTGAGCCCAGAAGATCGAAAGAAGACATTTCTAGGGAGCTTCAGAAAATTAGACTCCCAGAATTCTCAGGAAGTTGAGTAGGTGAATGCGCTGAAGCATGGTTAGAAGGAATGAACAGATGCTTTAGGTTAAGAGAATATTCTTCTTCGGCAAAAACAAAAATTGTCGTGTTTCAATTAAAGGAAAGCGCCTTGATTTGGTGGGGAAATCTGGAGAAGCAACTGCACCTTACATCGGATAATGTCCCTTGGGAACTATTTGAGGAAAGGTTCCGTGCAAAGTATTTACCTCCATACTTTCAACAACAGCAAGCCAGAGCCTTTCATACATTAATTCAAGGAAATAAAACAGTGGAAGAGTACGAGATAAGGTTTATGGAACTTGTAAAATACATTTACTACTTAGATTCTGATGAACGTCAAGCTGAACGCTTCATATTTGGGTTAAATCCTCGCATCAGAGCCTTGGTAAGCATGTGGAAACTATCATCAGTAGCCGAGGCAGTCGAATGTGGTCGTTATGCAGAAGAGCACCTTGGAATCAAAAAAGATATGGGGCCAACAGGGCCTTTACAATCAGGATTTCCAGAAAAGACTCCCCGAAACTTCTTTAGGGGAGGTAGCTCGAGGCCACCTTACGGTAACAAGTTTACCCCAAGAAATATAGCGACAAGAGTTCCCATGGCAGTAAACACTATAGCCACGGAATCATCAAACACCAGTCCATGGACACCTCGAGGGACTGCCAATAGAGGAAGAAATTTGAGAGGAATCAACATGAGAGGACGAAGCTCGTTCTCTAGAAATTCACATCCTAATTCAAGAGGATCAACGCAGCTTAATTGTTGGGGATGTGGGGGATCGCATTTTCAATGTGACTGCCCAGAAGATTCGTCAAAAATATTGCATAGGACTGGAAAGGAACCGATATCAAACAATCGAGGTAATCATAGAATTCATGCAATGGTCAGCAACGACCAAGCAGCGCATCAATCCACTGTAGTGGAATCTTCAGGTATTATCAATGGTATAAAACTCAAAATTTTATTTGATACTGGTGCCACAGATAGTTTCATTTCGTCATATGCATTAAAAAAATGTGGATTGGCAGCTCGTAGACAAAATGATTTCCATCAAGTGGAAATGGCCTTAGGAGAACTCCAATCCGTGGGCTTAAGTGTGGATCAATGCAAAATTGATCTAGGGGTCTATACGACTAAACTGAAAGTCTATGTCACAGCCTTAGGAACATATGATCTTATCATAGGTATGGATTGGCTAGAAGCTCACCAAGCTTGGATAAACTGTTATGGGAAAAGAATTCTAGGCATGAATGATGAAGGAGAAGTAATCCAAATTCAAGGAATCAAGAGGAAGGTATCTTTACGCTACATATCAGCAATGAAAATGAAGCGTTGTTTAAGGAAAGGTTGTCAGGCTTATGTAATTCAAGAAGTAAGCGAAGGAAAAGGACCAACCTTAGGACAATATCCGGTGTTAGCCCAATTCCCGGATGTATTTCCAAAAGAACTACCAGGATTACCCCCGGTAAGAGAGCTGGATCTCACTATTGAATTAAAACCAGGTACCCAACCGATCTCTAAAACGCCTTATAGAATGACAGCTCCAAAACTTCAGGAATTGCAAATTCAATTGAAGGAACTTCTGGATATAGGGCATATTCGGCCCAGTACATCACCTTGGGGCGCTTCTGTAATTTTTGTGAAGAAGAAAGATGGATCTTTAAGATTATGCATAGATTATTGAGACTTGAATTGTGCTACCGTAAAGAATCAATACCCTATGCCTCGAATAGATGATCTTTTCGATCAAATGAAAGGAGCTGCTGTCTTTTCAAAAATTGATCTTCGATCAGGCTATCATCAGCTAAGGATTTCTGAAAATGATATTTCTAAGACTACATTCCGGACACATTTTGGACATTATGAATTCACTGTGGTACCATTTGGATTAACCAATGCGCTAGCAGTATTCATGAATCTTATGAACAATGTTTTCCGTGAATATCTTGATCAATTTGTGCAAGTCTTTTTTAGATGATAGTATTGTCCTGCCTTAGAGAACGTCAGTTGTATGGAAAACTATCCAAGTGTTCATTCTTTCAGGAAATGATTCATTATTTAGGTCATATCATATCAGGTGAAGGGATTTTAGTAGATCCTGAGAAGGTAAGAGCGATCATGGAATGGCCAATACCGAAAAATGCGCATGAGATACGAAGCTTTATGGGTTTAGCCAGTTATTACCGAAGATTTGTGGAGGGATTCTCCAAAATCGCAAAGCCAATTACAACCCTTCAGCATAAAGGTGTTAAGTATGAATGGACCGAGGAATGTAATAAAGCATTCTCTAAACTCAAAAGACTACTCCCCAGTGCACCCATCCTAAGAGTCCCAGATATGGACAAGGATTTTACGGTACGTACTGATGCATCCAAACAAGGGTTGGGTGCAGTGTTGATGCAGGATAGAGGAGTGATAGCATATGCTTCCAGAAAGTTAAAACCTCATGAAGAACTCTATGCTACTCACGATTTAGAACTAGCTGCTGTAGTGCTGGCTTTAAAGATTTGGAGACACTATCTAGTGGGACGAAGTTTTACACTTAAAAGCGACCATCAAAGTCTATAATATTAGTTCACCCAAAGAGAAAGCCAAACAAAGGCGATGGAGTGAATTCCTAAGTGAATATGACTTTGGAATATCATACATTAAGGGAAACGAAAATGTAGTAGCAGATGCTTTAAGCAGAAGACCTCGGATATTTTCTCTCATACCCATTAAAGTAGACTTAAGACAACGAGTACTGGATCATCTTATAAAAGACAACTAGTATTTAAAGGTGAGATTGAGTCTTGAGGGTAAAAGGGCAAAAGAATCTAAATTTGAGGGATATGAATTAGAAAACGATGGGATCTAATGATTCCATGGAAGGATGTATATTCCTAATAATAAAGACCTTCGAGATACTATCCTTGGGGAAGCCCACAGAGCAGTATATTGTGCTCATCCTGGAGTAGGGAAAATGTATGCAGATACCAAGAAACTCTTCTTTTGGTCAGGCATGAAGCGTGATATCACTCAATTTGTTGCAAAATGTTTGGAATGTCAGCAAGTAAAAGCAGATCATTGTCACCCAACGGGTCTCTTACAACCCCACAACATTCCTATGTCTAAATGGGAAACCATTTCTATGGATTTTATCACAGGACTACCTCTTACTTCTCAAAGACATAATGCCATTTTGGTAGTAGTGGATAAATTAACAAAAAGCGCCCATTTCATTCCCGTAAGAGATACTTACGATGTTGATGACGTAGCTCGAGTATTCATAAATGAAGTTATCAGATTTCATGGAGTACCTAAGAAGATTATATCCGATAGAGATTCGCGATTCACTTCTAGATTCTGGACTTGCATGCAGATAGCCTTAGGTCCTCAGCGAAATTTAAGCACTGGTTACCATCCTGAGACTGATGGGCAAACTGAAAGAGTAAATCAAGTACTTGAAGACATGTTGCAAATGTATGTGATGGATCAGAAATCACACTGGGAAAAGTATTTACCCTTAGTCGAATTCGCATACAACAACAGTTACCACAGTTTGATCGGAATGCCTCCATTTGAAGCATTATACGACAGACCTTGCAGAACACCGTTAAGTTGAGACAGGTTAGAAGATCGAGTGATAATAGGACCAGAATTAATCCATGAAATGGAAGCACAGGTAAGACAAATTAGACAAGGATTAAAGGAAGCACAGGATAGACAAAAGAGTTATGCTGATGCTCACAGAACTGATAGGAGGTATGAAGTAGGGGATCAGGTTTTCATCTGCATCAAACCAAATAAAAGTACTATTCGATTCGGAAAAGGGACAAAGTTGTCAACCCGATTTATTGGACCAATTAAAGTCGTGGAAAGAGTTGGACCTGTTGCCTACCGTCTTGCCCTGCCACCTCACCTGCATAGAATTCATAATGTATTTTATGTTTCTGTATTAAGACATTATATAGCTGATCTATCTCATAACCTTCAATGGAAGGAATTGCAGGTATCGGACGAAGGGGTCGTATCGGTCAAACCTTTACGTATACTGGAACGTAGGGTTTGACAGCTGAGGAATCGCCTGGTGGACCAAGTTAAGGTCCAATGGGAGAAGTATAGTCCTAGATCAGCAACTTGGGAAAATACAGAGGACATATGTCAAAGATACACTAATCTATGTCAATTTTGAAGAACTTTAAACTATGTTTAGTATATATTTACTTCATTGCAATCAGAGACTCCGAAACATTTTGATTGATTATAGATAAACGTGAAGTTTTGTGACATAATATATGTTTAACTTCTGCTGGTACATGGATACCAAAACGATATATATTGTTGATTTTACTAGATTATAGTTTTCAAAGTAAGGTTTAAAGCAGTTAAATGATTTTACTTCTGATAGAAATTAAGATATTATAAATCTGTTTTATTTATACATGTCAATGTGATCAATGGAGTAGAAATCAGGGAATAAATACATTTTTGAAAGGCAAACAACATGCATGAAATTGGTAAAATATGTTATACTGTAGTAACATATGTGAATAATACATGAGTACTTTGATTATGCTGATGCACATTTTACGAATGCATGGATAAGTGTATGATTGCAGATAATAAACAGTTACCGGGATGACCACGTGATGACAGAACCTCATAACAATTAAAGCTCCAAGTGATTCTATGATAGGGTATTAGCCCTAAGTTCTACTGGGAGGGGTAGAGGTGTTGCCCACCATTTATCCTCCGAACCCTAGAGTCATGGGAAGACTGTGCAAATCATGCTCCCCTAGACGTGTGATGATGACTGTCGGATACCTACTGGGAATCAGGTCGGTATAGCCGACACTGTCACCTTAGAGTTTATGAATGGTTAAGTCAGTAAAACTGATGCCATGGCATACTCCAGTAGAGGACGGATAGGATGGGAGCAGAAGAGATAAGGAAGGATATGATGATTTTAGAATAGCTTGGGAACCTGGATAGGGCAAGACATGTCCATTAAAATCATAAACCTAAAACTCTAATTTTATAGTCTCTTAATATTAAAAAAAAAAAAAAAAAAATAAAAATAAAAAAAAAAAATTTTAAAACTAAGGGGGTATAATTACAACATAATAACAGATAAATAAACCCTAACTTCGGGACGAAGTTTCTGAAGGGGATGTAACGACGACCCATCATAATTAACTAATAAAAAACTCAACTTTATAATAAAATAAAAATAAAACTCATATTAAAAACAAATATGACCATCATGTTTAATTAAACTAAAATCTAAACATAATGTAATTATACCTGTAAAGGTTATGACTCATGCTCATAGGAGAGCTGTCACCACAATAGTAAATGGTGGAGTCGCTGGTGAACAAGGCAGTCACCGCCAAAAAGGGCTTCATATAGAGGTAGACAAGGTTTTTAGCGGGGGGAAGAAATCAGGAGATAAACCAGGAGAAAAACCAGGTGGAAGAACCAGCCATTGGATGAGCTTTGAATGTTTTGAGGTTTTGGGCACGGGGGACAGTTAGCTTCTGTTGAGAAGCTTACTGGATTGAGCAACTAGGCTCTGCTCAGTCTGGCAGGGTGGAATTGGTCTCCTAGTAATTGGATCAGAGTAGCCGCAAGCATCATCAACTATAGTAGTTCAAGTAGCAGACCAGGTAGGTACCTGCTTTAAATTTTTTTTACTGTTTCGGTATTTCAGTATTTGGTTCCTACAAGCTGGTTAGGTTAATGACCAAGCTGTGATTGGCTGTGATTGATTATGTTGTATGAATGCTAGGATTTGTATGAATCCCTATTGAGAAGTCTAACTATATATTTTGAAATATTGTTAGATACTTTGTAGATCTATATTTATGTGAATTGTTTCTAGGGTTTTCTATATGTTGTAGTAAGGTATGTCATACCTTTTGAAGACACATTGAAACCCTAGATGGAATGAGAAAGTGTTTTGAAGTAGTCTAGGGTGTGTAACAAAAGTCCCTAGCAAGATGTTGAAAAGTATATGTCTCTTGTTTATTAGTCTGGGTATTTGTTTTGTATAAAGTTGAAATGCTTCCGTGATTCTGATATGACTAACATCATGCTTCTATAGATTTCGTTGTACTTGCTATCTCAGTTGTGCAAGTACACAATCTTCAACTTGGTGAAGATGCTCGATGTGACAAGCATGATGAGGTTGATGATAAAATGATTGGAAGCCACGAAAAGATTCTCCTATGTCGAACAAGAAGAAGCTGATCTCCTGGAGGAAGCATGAATAGAAGAGATCTCCCTAAGATTAAGAGGGAGTCTGGATAAAGAGGTGCTTCCTGGTTGAGAGGGAGTGACAGATGTGGCTCTCTGCTTCATGTGTCATGCACTAGACCAGGACTAATAGCCGTAAGTCTGAGTGAAGGCCATGAGCAAGAAAAGAAACTGGAGAATGCTTTTTGTAGTACTGCTGAAAGAAGGAAACAAAGATCCGATTGCAAAATATGTTGCAGCATGTGAAGTTAGCCAGGAAGCAGTTTGGTTAAGGAAGCTATTGTCTGACTTATTTAAAGGACCGCTGAACCCTACAATGATATGTTGTGATAACACACATTGTATTCATTTGTCTGAGGACCCAGTGTTTCATGGGAAGACAAAGCATATCAACAACAACTATCACTATATACGAAAGCTAGTGCAAAATGGTGTTGTGCAGCTAGAGTATATCTCCACTGATGAGCAAGTAGTTGACATATTGACAAAATCACTTCCAAACAGGAAACTTGTATACTTAAGGGACAAGGTGGGTTTGGTGGATTTGTCCTCTCGAATTGAGATGGGATAAACACAACATTCTTGCCTTCACTTGGGAAGAAAGAATGGAGAGTTGGGTAACCATCTGGCATTCGATACTCTTTGAGAATGTGGTAGGGCATTCAAGACAAGAGTAGTCGTGGACCGATATTCTTTGAGGATTAATCACCAAAGATAAGAATAGTCCAACGAGAGGTCATACTCTGGGAACACCGAGGTGGGGTATGTACCTTGGAGAGACAATGATGATGGTGTCTACACATCATTGATCTCGCCAACGTTGTGCTCTGATCTTGTGGAGAGATAGAGCTGTTAGTCAAGGCCTTGATATATAACAATGCTGGTCATTATGATGCTAGACAGATGGGTTACCAATTTGACTCTTCTTATGAGATCTCTTCAGATTGAGAATGACAATGTATCTTCTATGAATACCTCCTTAGTTAAGAGAGAGTGTTGAAAAATGTGTAACCAGGTTTGATCTTCGTAAGTATGAAATGTATTCTTGTATATATAAAATGAAAAAGAAATTATTATTATTATTATTGGAGCATGGGTTTCATGCTCAAGTTCTTTTATTTTATAGGTCAAGCAACCATTGAGTGCTTCTAGAGTTTGTCCTAGGTATAAGAGTGATTGTCATATATGGAAGACCCTATGGGCACATTGCAAATTGTAAAAGAAAATTTATTTTGTCTTGAAAATGTCAAAATTACCTCCAAGATCAAGTCGGCCTACATGAGTTGTCAAGTCGGCCTAAGTGAAGGGACATGTCCACCCTTGAAGGAAGCCTATATATAAGAGGAAATCGTCCTCCATTTGGATCATTCACTCACTCATCTCTCATACGATGAAGGAAGCAGTAGAAGGACGAAGAAGGAAGTGCGAAGAAGAAGTTGAAGTGTTTGGGTCTCTCTACTTTCTTCTGGCAATGTGAAGTTAGGGTTTCTGTATTGGGCAAGTCTAGAAGTTCAATTTTGGAAGCAGGAAGAGCAAAAAGGTAAGCGAAGCTCTCTTAGGGTTTCCTACGAGCCCTAAGACTCAAATCAAGGAAAGCAAGGTCAAGGGAAGAGCAACAAGAGGGAGATCAAAGTCTCCTAGTGAAGCAACAGTAGTTGCAACAGTTGCTGGGGCGGAATTTCAAATTTACTGGGGAGGTCAAAGATATTGCAACAGGAGGTCGAGGAAGACTTGATCTTGGAGGGTACTTGCCTGAGTCTAAGTGTAGGTCATGGTATTCATCAATTGAAAGATCTAAAAGATAAGAAGAGATTTTACTGGGTTTCCCCTCAAGAAGAGGGGTTTTGGCCCTTGCTTGGAGCCTACATACTGTGTCATTGTTCTTACTATTTTGGTAGTTGTTTGATGTTTTTCATATTGAACTAACAAAGATCAAAGCTAATAAGTAAAAGGCTAACACAAGCGATTATCAAGTTAAGAGAATTAACATATACATTTCCCTATTGAATTCTCAACACGATCATCAAGACTTCAATGTGTTCTTTTTTTTTTTGAATGCTTCCTTTATCTTCCTTCCTTGCCTGATCTTGTTCATGCATCCTTGCCATGTTGTTCTTGAAATACCTGTAACTGCAATCACTCATGGAAAGCAAACTTCAGCTTGCAAAATCTCCTATTATAACATGTTTCATGCAAAATTTTTGTTCGTGTCTTAACAGTGCGCTTGGGAGGAGTAAGGAGAACTTTTGGGCGCAAGGGTGCACTTTGAAAGGCTGAAGAAAAGAAGCTTCAGAGCTTCGGGATGCGCTCATGCGGTCAAGAGAGAGAGGCACTCAAGGGAGAGTGCAGGGTACATGTTTGAAGGATGAAGGATGAGTCAGGCTTCCCAAGTGCATTGTGCACTCAAGGGAGACAATGAGGGCGTGGGGCACATTGTTGGAGGTTGAAGGGAAAGGCCTCAGATCTTCAGGGTGAACTCATGCGTTCAAAAAGGCAAAGGAGGGCGCACGACACAGTGTTGAAGGACGAAGGATGGGGCTTCAAGGCTTCAAGGTGTGCTCGCGCACTCAATAAAGCCAAGGAGGGCACATGACACATTGCTGAAGATTGAAGGAGTTAAGCTTCGGGTCTTCGAGGTGTGGTCCTGCACTCAAGGAGGGCGCAGTCCTTCGAGTCAAAGGAGTGCGCTCAAAGGAAGACTCGGTTCTTCAAGGGCGCAATTCAGAACAAGGAAGGGGAAATATGCTTAGGAGTGCATTATGCACTCTTGGAGGGTGTAGAGCACACTTTTGAACAACAGAGGACTCCCTCTTAAGGCTTAAGAGTGCAATTTTACGTTCTTTACCTTAATGGGTTCACTTGAACAATCAAAATTTGTCTTAGTCTGGAGTATAGAACAAGGGGCGAATTCAATGAGTCTAGACATCAAATCATGTGTGACACATACCAACTCATTAAGAAAACTTAGACAAGCTTGAATAGTGATAAATATGCATCAAATGCCACTTTACATACATTCCCCAAGTACAACAAGCAAAGTGTGTGCAATTGCGACCCAAAAGTGTCGTTTTACAATAACAAAGATGTTATGAGCATGAAATACACTAGAGATGTTCTAATCAATGCGACGACACATAAGAATGATCAAGAACACTTGAAACATATAAAATGACTTGAAACCACACTTGATGACCAAGGTGACACTTGATATAACAATGAGGTAAGCTCCAAAATTTGAATGTAGTGAAATATTTTGGAGGGTGTTGTAGCAGCGACAACACTTGGCGACACACTTGGGGAATTTAAGCTTCTATACTTACGAATAGCATTTCAGTTAAAGGATCAATCCTTCAGGAAGTATTGATTCACTAATTAGATTGCCTTCACTTCCCCCTTTTGACTCGATTATATACATAGTACCTCACTTCCTTTCACTTGGTTCAAACACACAAAAGATACACTGAATCAAACTTGTTTCAATCTAGGAGAGGGTAATGTGCACACCGAGTTTAAGGTATTCAAAGTATGAGTTTCATCTTTCATGTTGCTCTACTGCCAACAAACCTAGATAGTCCCCGACAAAGTCACTACAAGAGCACAAACATTGCTTCACTACCAATAGGCCTGGAAAGAACCTGGCGAAGTCACTTGCTTCACCTCCCTGCATAGGAAGCCTTTCTCTTCTTTCACTCTTTATTTATTTAATAGGATTGAGCTTCGACACTTATTCTTTTCAATGGGCAGAAGAAGGATCCCAACTTATTGAGAGCAGAGGAGGTTGCCCCTTCAAAGAAGTGTTTATATAACCTCTAATATTGGTTTGCTTGCTTTAGAGTTTCCCCATATCCTTTTTCTACTAGTTGGGATAAGCATGTAACACACCAAGTAAATTTACACCAAGTTGAGGAGTTTGGATACTAGAATAGGTGTAGAGCTAATAAATTCCCTCAAGGTTTTCACAAATAGATAGCCAAGTGTTGTGGTTGTCACATTTTCTCTTTTATTCCACCACAAAGTCCTTTTGGGCCATGCATTTTCACACAAGGTCTTATTTATGTACAACAACCAAGACAAAAAAAACAAGACAAGACCCGACTGGTCATGACACACATACGACTTACACAAACAAAAAGGAGAACAAAAGGCAAGACTGTACAGGAAACACAACATAGAGATGCTATTGAAAATAATGCTTTAAATCTCATCCATTTACGAGAAGAGGGTCAGTTTTCCCGTCTAAAGATTTTATCTTGAAAGTATTATGATTGAGTTTTTCTTCGATGTAAAGGTCAAGCAACCAAAGATCATCATTATCTTTCAGCAGTTTGTCAAGTCATGTAAACCCAAATTTTGCTGCCCTGTGGGTGTTTATTGTAAAAATGATTCTAGTATGACTATGAAGCCATGTAACACACCTAGGTAAGCTTAGGAATTTTCATCAATCAGTTTCATCCTAGGGAGTTTCTTAAGCTCAACTAATTATCTGTGTTTTTAAACAGTGAGATAATTTGCAGAGTTTTTCTCCCACATA
Source organism: Pinus taeda (assembly GCA_000404065.3). Classification (NCBI taxonomy): domain Eukaryota; kingdom Viridiplantae; phylum Streptophyta; class Pinopsida; order Pinales; family Pinaceae; genus Pinus; species Pinus taeda. The sequence goes on along the minus strand of APFE031673227.1, from coordinate 94,596 downwards.
TACCCCCAAAGCTAGGGTGGGATTCGATGATGATGGCTTAAGTGAGTCCTAGTGTATCGAGTCTATGTATAATTATCATACTAGATCATGTATTGAGTCCCACAAAATTTGGTTGAGTCAAAGTGTATATTTTTAATTATTAAAATTTCCAACTGGTCGGAAATTTAATAATTATTTGGATGTAAATTATAAAGTCAGATGTTTGTAAAAGTTGAGGGGGGTATAGTACTCATAATTAAAACCTTTACACCTCAACTTTGTGTTTAAACACATTTTGAGGGTTGAAATCATGTCTATCCCCTCAAATTATTTTATTTTTCGTTTTCTAGCAAAAAACGACAAAACATTAACTAGAAAATACTCAAAAACATAAAAATGAGAGAAAATAAAATTCTCTCCAAGTGGAAAAACGAATTTTTGGAGAAGATGGTCTTTCTTGAGGAAGAATTAAATTTGACAGACTCAATTCCAAGGCAGAAAATCCCGCCAGAAATTTGATGGGGCCGGAAAAGAATTATTTTTCAAGAAAATTAATTCTCTGGGTGTAGTTGGTTGAAGAAAATTTGTGGGTCCAAAAGAAATTAATATTTCAAGGTCCTCCATCAAAGGGAAAAATCAATTTTTTTGAGAAAAATCAAGCCTTTGGATCATAGTGGTGTTAGGATATTCCGACACACAAGAAATAATTAAGTACAACTTGGTCTAGTGTATAGTTAGGTAAAGTGTGTTTCTTTAGTATGTACATTTTGTAACTTACAATCTCAAGGTCACGATATGTTCTAGACATGAAGTGATCCTACGGTTCATTCTCTCCTCGGTTTTACCGACACTTGATCTGTGGCTTAACACCCGATTGGTCCATGATCTCTATTTAAAGAGCATGGAGGGTCATTTATATGGTGATCGTTCATGAGAGAAGCTTATGTAAATTTTCTTTCTTTTACATTAATAAATTGCTTGAAGTAGCCGCATTGGCTCAGGCCGTGGACTGTTTCTCTTTTTGAGGGTTTTAAGTTTTAATCACGTCAAGAATACTAGTGTACTGATCTGTGATTTGTTTGTGAGCGGTGTCCTTTGGTGTTCTATCTAAGGAACTTACCCTGTAAATTCCTATATGGTATCAAAACTATTTGAGGGCTGCATCCATTGGTGATCCAAATCCGAAGCCGGTACAACTGCATCCGATTGTCGATTCTTAGATCCACTGTTTCTAACCACTTTCGGGCCGAGAGGACTGCTCTATTGTGTTAGGAGCATCTGTTCTAGTGAGTAACCCCTTTCGTTTCACTCGAAAAGGTTTTGGTAGCCCTGGCTGCGTCATTTTTAAGATCTGGAGGTATATAATCTTTATTTGCAGTTATATTTATTTATCTCTCTGTTTATTTCGATTTATAATCATCTATACCTTATTATATTACTGGGTCTATACCTTTCATTTCTGCATATGCTCTTTGCTCTGCGACTCTGTGCGATCTAGACAAACCAAAAACAGAAATAAAGGATTTTTCTCATGTGTATGCTCTTTTCCGTTGCACCTTAGTGTGATCTCGGAAAAATCAGATACATTGAGAAAAATATTTAGTTTTCAGCCAAATCTAACTTTAAGCTGTAAGGGTTTGATTACTTTTGCTTGTTCGTTTTGGGTTGTGGTTGTTTTTTTGTTTTGTAGGCAAAAAAGGGGTTTTTCAAGTAAGCATGCGCTCCAAAGCTTCAATGAGCAAACCCCCCCCTTTCCAAAAATTACTAACATTTTAAACTAGCTCAATTGGTCCAAAGTTACTTTATGAGAATAGAGGTCTTGGGTTCAAGTCTTTCTTTTTGTTGAGTTGTTTTTTCAAAAAGTATATGTAACTTATGTTTTAAAGTTACTTTATGTAAAAGTGTTATCACTCATTATAAAAAGTGAGTCACTTTATCTTTTATTTAAGTTACAATTTAGTGGATAGTTCATAAAGTACCATTGTAAAAGTGACTTTTACTTATTTATAAAAATGGTTCACATAAAGTAAACTCTTTTTAAAGTGAGCTAATTAGATTAAATTTGTAGGGGGGTGGATTTTTTTTAAATATAACATTACAATTCACTTCACAACATTCACACAGTTCATCCACATCTTCAACAACTTTTCTTCAAAAAACCATAACTTCTTCATCCGGAAGCTGTTTTCAGAGCTGTTTTTTTTAATTGGCTTAATTTTTCGAGATCTTTGCATTGGAACACTTACTTTCAGCATCTACAACTTCAGTTTATTTTAAAATGGAAAGTCCATGCCTAGTTATTTTTGACAGCACCAACTACTTCCGATGGCTATCTTGCATTGTGGATTTACTTAAGAGTAAAGGTCTTTATAGAATAGCCTCAGGCCAAAAGTCTAAACCTAAAGATGAAGATAAGCAAGCCAAATGGGAAAATAAGCAAGATCAAGCACGTGGGTTTATAGGGATGTCTATATCTCCAGACCTTAGATTCCATATCACAGAGATTGATACCCCCGATGAAGCAATGAAACAACTCAATAAAGTTTTTGGAATTGAAAATGAAATTAGAGCCCATCAACTCGAAAATGAGTTGCTTACGTTGGACCCTAATAATTTTTCTTCCATTGAATTCATTGATACATCTCATTGTTAACAATGTTGTGAAAAAAAATATCTGAGCTAATTTCTGGTCCCAAATAAACCCTAACCAGTGGCTGCTGAGCTGCGCGCGCTCCCGGCCCTGGTGAGCTCGAGGAACTCAGTCACCCCCCCTTGCTGTGGCCTTCTACTGCGTCGATGGAGTCGTCGAATCCACCAGAGGATGGTAATCCACACCCAGGTATTCAGTCTGAGCACGAAGAAATGATAAACACCTTTGCATCGTTAATCTTATCTATTGGCCCTCCAAAATCCATGCCGTCAATATCTAAGTTTGTGAAGAAACTTGAAGATATTCCAGAGATTTCTCTCCCTCCGTCTCTTCCCCATCGGGCAACCCTGTCTCTAGTTGAAAGGGGATTGGTTGGCCAATTTACAGGACTATGGCCATACCCTCATTCGGTTGAGAAATGGGTCGAAAGAAACTGGACATCTTCAATAAGTGGAAAAATCTCTATAAGATTTTGTGGAAGAGGGTATTACACTTTTCACTTTGAAACAAAGGAAGATCGAGATTTAATCTTCAGAAACGGCCATACTTCATGGACATGCGAGGGTTATACTTAAACAGATGGACCCCTGATTTTGATCCCAAAATGGATATTCCCAGCGCAGTGTCAGTATGGGAAGACTACCACATCTCCCTCTCCATTGCTGGGGAGATGAATCGGTCAAAGCCATCAGGAATGCGGTGGGGAAGTATATTGACAAATGCGAACCCAAAGAGAACATGCATGCGTGTGTGAGGATTTGTGTCGAAGTGGATCTAGGCAAAGGACTTTCGGAGGCAGTAAAGATCAAAGTAGATCAATGGACACACATACAACAACTGAACTACGAACAAATACTGTTCAAATGCAAGGTATGTCATGAATACAGTCATTTTGCAAATAGATATCCAAAAAAACAAGAAACTGAAAATCTAGAAGAGTTTGAAGCTAAATGGGAACAAGTAAAGAAAAAATCGTCAAATAAATAGCCCATCCCCTCATCAAGCCATCCACAGGCTCCCCCGGAACCTTCCCCATCTTCTCCCATCTCAGGTAACCCCACCCTAATTCCTTCATCTCTCATCAATCCCAATCCTTTTGGACCTCTTGATGAACCTTTTGTCCTTCCTTCCCCCCTCCTCCCCCTTTCATCCTTCCCCTTCCCATATTCTCACACCTTCAATCCCTATAATACATCGCAGCCCCCCTCCTCCCTCAGTGGACAAAATACTGACAAGAAACCAATCAAAAGAATCTCTCCAAACTCCAGAACACCAAAAGAAAGCAGGAAGAAAATCTAACAAAGACCTTAGAGATGAAGCGGAAATAAAAGAGATGGCTTTAGGAACGCAGTAGCCTATGGATTCCTTCTTTGGGAAAAGTTCCAAGAACAATGAGAAAAATCAAAATCAACAAAGAGGGAAAGGTCCCTCATCCCACCAAATAAATAAGTAATGGTTGTGGTCTCCTGGAATTGTCGTGCTCTGGGAACACCCTTTAAAGTAAATGCAACAAGAGATATTTTAGTAAAGGAAAACCCAGATATCCTTATGCTTCAGGAGACCAAAAGAAGTTGCCAGGCACAAAACAAAATGATAAAAAATTTAAAAAATAATGAAGGAACAACTCAATAAGCCATAGGGGACTCAGGGGGAATCTGCACACTATGGAGGAAAGGAAAATGGGAAATGTTACAACAAAAAAAGGAATACTGGATCCGAACAAATCTAAAAGAGACAACTACTAATGAACAATTTTGTATCATCAACATATATGCCCCTAATCACTACAGGGAAAAAGGGCAATGTTGGAACACGGTTCAAGAAACCATAAATGAAACTCACAACAGAAAATTAATCTTGGGAGGGGATCTCAATCTTGTCCTAAATATAGAGGAGAAATTTGGAGGGACCTACCATGCAGACCCATCAAGGGATGCCATTGAAACCATTATGGAAAAAAATAAGCTAATAGACATACCTCCAAATAATGGTAAGTACACGTGGAATAACAAAAGGGTAGGAAAAAGCAATATAAAAGAAAGATTGGATCGAATTTTGGTTCAGGACAGCATCATCTCCAATTACAATTCAGCAAGATCAAGAATCATTCATTCTATAGCTTCTGATCACAAGCCTATTGTAATCACTTTGGGGCTGATGGGAAACCAAGGACCATTACCATTCAGACACTGCCCAATATGGAACAACAGTGAAGAATTCAGAAAAATCATATCAGAAGTATGGTCTAAGAAGGTCACGGGGTCGCCCTCCTATGTGTGGGAAACCAAGCTTAAAAATATGAGAAGAGAATTGAAATATGGGCTAAAGAAAATGAAAAGCAAAATAACAAAAGAAAGATAGAGATATTAAAAAAGATGGAGAAATTACAAGAGGCAAAAGAAAACAAGGAGGACAAAGAGGATCATCTTCAGGAAAATGAACATTTTTGGGAAATATATAGAGAAAACCAGAAAGAAGAAGAAGAGGCGAGATTAAAGTCAAGAAGCTTATGGTTAAAAGCAGGGGATAAAAACACAACATTTTTTCATAGCTCCATGAAAATTAGAAGAGCTAGAAATCAGATTGATAAAATTCAAGTAGATGGCCAGGAAATTAGAGGAGCAATGGAATTAAAAAAAGAGGCACACAAACATTTTAAAAGTCTTCTAACAACAAATGGAGAAGTAGTAGAGTATGACAATTTTTTGCAGCATATCCCAAACAAGATAAACAAAGGGAAAAATGCAAAAATCATGCAAGAAATCCCAGAAGAAGAAATAGAGGCAACAGTTTGGAGCCTTCATCTGGATAAGGCACTAGGCCCGGATGGCTTCACAATAGCATTCTATAGGCAGCATTGACAGATAATAAAAAAGGATTTAGGAAGAACGATAAGAAATGTGTTCAAAAAATGGGAGGCTCCACCAAATCCTCTTATCTGACATTAATTCCAAAGGATACTAGTCCCTCTACTTTCAGTAGATTTCAACCAATTTCCTTATGCAACTCTTCTTATAAAATAATAAAGAAGATCATAGCCAACCGAATGAAGAAAGTTCTCCCAGAGATTATTTTGGAAAATCAAGGAGGTTTTGCACCAAACAGACAAATTATAGATAATGTTCTGGTGGTCCAGGAAACTCTCCATTCAAGCATGCTAAAAAAGAAAGAGGAACCATTATAAAATTACATATGGTCAATGCCTTTGACAGGGTAAGTCTCCCCTATCTCATGGTTGTTTTAAAGAAATTCGGTTTCTCAAATGAATTCATTGAGGTTATTAGTGCTTGCATAATGGGCCCGTGGATAACACCGTTGATAAATGGAAGACCTAGCGATTTCTTTCAAAGCTCCAGAGGGTTGAGGCAGGGATGCCCCCTTTCTCCTTTTTTATATATAATAATGGCTGATTCCTTAAGTAGAACTCTAGAAAAGAGAAGGAGAGAAAGAACTTTAACTGGCCTGCAAATCTCTCATGGAGTTAAAAGCATCAATCATTCCCTATTTGCTGATGATACTTTATTGTTGGGCGGTGCTTCATGCACAATTGCCCAAAGATTTAAAAAAATTCTTGACAAGTTTATGGAGGTCTCTGGTGGCCTCTTAAACAATGCAACGTGCAAAATATATGGCTAGAACACTACACCCCGCACCATGCAAATAATATCTTAGATTCTTGAGATTCCTATACAGGCAAGCTGGAACCATTTCTTCTATCTTGGGCTACCCATATCCAAAGAAAATCTTAAGGCTTAGTTGTGGAGCACACAAACTGAAAAAATGAAAGAAAAAATTCAAATTTAGAGAATGATGTCGCTGAACATGGCAAGCAGGGTGACTCTAATTAAAGCTATGCTCACTGCGCTACCAATTTATCAATATGCCACTATTCTGGCTCCGGCCAGTATTCACAAGCAAATGGAATTAATTATCAGAGGTTTTCTTTGGTAGGGAGGGAAAAAAGAGACCAAAAAATTCAGTTTGGTAAAATGGGATCAAGTGACCCTGCCCTATGAGAAAGGAGATTTATCTATAAGGCTGCCCGGTTTGATGAATGCTGCCCTAGGGGCTAAAATCATTTAGAGAATGCTAACCGGCAAGGACAACTGGTGGAAACAAACATTGGCTTCGAAGTATATGAACCATCAAAGAACACACTCGTTGGTTGAAAGTGTTCCAATAAGGCCGTGCATGCAAATTTGGAAGCTTGTTAAGAAAATGATACCTACTATCAGCAAACACACCTCGAATATGTCAGACAATGGTAAAAATATCAAGGTATGGGAAGATAGAATCATGGGGAAGGAACCTTTAAATTACCTTCTAGGCTGTGAAGAGATAAAAGATTGGATGCAGGGTAAAGGGATAACTACTCTACACTCTATATCTCGTTGGGAAAATAGGAATTGGCAAGATTGGTATATGCCAAATCTCCCTCCAAAATTAAAAAGTCAATGGGACATCTTAGTACACCACCTCAAAGGATCAACCCCAACAAGCGTGGAGGAAGATACAATAATACGGGATCCAATTGGAGTTAGCTACACAGTCAAGTCCGGATATAATGCTCTACAAGCTCAGCAAAACGAACAAGATTGGGCACCATGGAAATCCATATGGAAAACAGAAAGTCTCCCTAAAGTTAAAATCTTCAGTTGTACCCTATTAAAAGGAAAAATCCTCACTGCTGAGAACCTCAAAAGAAAAGGATTCTCCGGGCCGTCAAGGTGTCCAATGTGCCTAAATGAAGAAGAATCTATTCAACACCTTTTTTTGGATTGCATATTCACTAGAGAATGTTGGAAGTAGCTATCTAGTCCCCTGGAAGTGGAACTCAATTTTTCCAAGACCTTCAATGATTTCTTTATCGAATGGAAAAAAATCTATCCCTACTCAATGAAGAATAAGCAAACCATTAAAAGGTTTTGGGAAGGCCTTCCATCTGTACTATGTTGGCAGATATGGCTCTGAAGAAATAAAAGCATTTTCAAAGACCAGGTTCCAAAAATTGGAAGAGTCTTGTCAAAAACTTGGGGACTCACCTCAGAATTCTTAAATATGAAAGGATTAAAAGCAATGGACAATAGTCTACTACAAGAAGAAGAAAAGAAATGGATCAATAGGGCACTCTAAGAAATAATGGAAATATTAATCCTAGGGACAAACCTCCAGAATTGGAAAATCAAACTAAACAAGGAAGAATTTATAGATTGGAAAGGAAACCTGAATAGGTTTTGTCTCTTTTTCAATGGGGCCTCCAAAAATAATCCAGGCAGAGTAGGAGCTGGAGGGAACATCACTGAGCCGGGGGGTAAAATGCTAGTCTCCTATGAGTGGGATCTCAGGGAAACCTCCAACAAGAAGGCAGAGGCATATAGTTTGCTAATGGAATCCAAGATCCTTACAAAAAGGAGATTAGAGACCCAATAATTCTGGGGGATTCAGCAATTATAATCAAAGCCATGGTCAGCAGTAGAAACTCCTCAAATGTTGCAATGAACCGAATTTTTAAAAGAATAAGGCACAATCTGGCAAGTTTAGGAAACATTACATTCAAGCACATTCTACGGGAAAACAATAGCACAACGGATCACTTTGCAAATATGGCAGTGTTCAGGCTAGAAGGAGAAACAAGAGAAGAGGTGGAGGTGTCTCACACAACTATTCCCTAGTGTTTGATCCTTCACAAACATCATGACAAAAATCACACTTTCCCATGAAAATCTGAAGCCCAAAACAAAGCAGATTCAAAGTATCATTATAAATCTCTGCAAAGATATTTTCCCAGCTAAAAAAGCACGAAAGTCCCATGATCTCAATCAAAATCTCCTGCGCATATCATGTCTCAACCTTAGCTCGAAGATCAACGTTGTAAAGCCAATAGTGCCTTCCCATGTATGCACGATTTCTAAGTGGCATGATCCTTACTTTGCTCTCTCCTCGCCTTTATATCTCGGGTCTTCCTTATCCTTCCGCATTCTCAGATTGATCATCGCTCATTCCGCAGACCCTGTCTCTCATCATTTTCCTTGCCTCTCTGATGCTATCATCCATCAAAACAGTCTGGGCACTTCTTTTATTTTCATTCCTGCATTTTTTCACTATGATTCCTCTCCTCCTCCTTGCACTTAGATAGTTGAACGACTCCTTCCAACTGCATTCAATCTGTTGGTCAGTCATTCTCCTCTGTTCTGTCTGTATTTGGAGTGCCTGAGCTTCATAAATCTTGATTCGGCTCCCCTCTTTTCCTTCCAGTATTTAGCTATCCGTGCAGACAAGTTCCTTTCCCTTTACTTGTTTCTATTCCCTCCTTCAGGCTATAAAGGGAAGGCAAAACAGTGAGGCCACAACAAGCAGAATCAGAGGTGTCATTCTTACAAGGGCAAGGGAAGCTTAGCAGGGTTTTCTACAAGAAGAAATCTCAGGAAGCATCATCACAACACAGAGAACCAAATTGTGTTTCTCAGTAAATCTGAGGACCCTACAGAAATGGAGTTCAATCCAGTGGAGAGAGCCTCCCAAAACGATAGTTGTGCCACCTGTAGAGCCAATAAGTTTATGATCAACAAGATAAAAGAAACAATACAATATCTGAGGTTTGAAATGAAGGCTGAGAATGGCTATCTGAAGAGACAGTTGGAGAGCCAGAAGACAGAAATTACTTCACTCAAAAACAAATGTTCTCACCTGGAGGAGACAGTTACCTATCTCAAAAGCATCATGTTGAACCAGGAGGGAGAAAACTCAACTTATCAAAGCAGCAAGTAGAGTCTCAGCAAGACCATTCAGTGAACCAATACTAATAAGTCTTTAAGTGTTTTAGAAGTATTTTAGAAGTATGTTATGCAAATGTATTTTACTGTTGTCTCAGTTTGTAAGGCAATATGCCTGAGTAGTAATAGGAATCTCTGGAATTTTGGTAATCATGTCTAAAGGCTTCAGGGACTGTGTTCCCATCCTTCTATCCTTTGGCATGAATCCAGTCGACATCAAATGTAATAGGAGCTTGCTCCTCCCTTGTTTGGAAATATAGAAATATAACCGATCTTGTAAAAAAAAAAAAAAAAATCTTCCATTGAAGACTTTTTGTCCAAGTTCAAGACCCTTAGACTTCTCTTGGAAGGTGTTAAGGTTAAGAAAGAAAATGGTAGCCTTATCTATTCCATTCTTACTAAGTTAGGACCAACCTACTCTGTGTTTGTTTCCACCTTCCATTTTACTAGAGAAGCCTTTATTTCTCAAGGACAAAACTACAAGTCCTCCTCTTTTGATGCCTTTTGTGATTCTTTAATAAGAGAAAAAGAAAAACTCTTACATCTTGGTCTTCTAAATACTGGAAACTCTTCTAAGAAAGTCTTACCAGCCCAGCAGCAACCAAATTCAAAGAATCCTAAGAAGCAACATCCTAAAAAGGATGGTCCTAAACCAACAAGGGTCCTAAGCAATTTCAGTCTCAAAATGAAAAATCAATTCAACAAAATGATAAGGCAAATAAAAACAAAGGGAAGAAGACTGATAGACATTGGAACTTTTGTAATCGTAATGGCCACTTAGAATCCAAATGCTTTAAGAAGATGAAAGCTTTGAAAGAAGCCATGAAGAAACATAACATCCATTTGGAGCACTCTTCAACTTCAACTTCATCTTCAGGAATAACACTTTCTGCATATGGTTGTCAAGCATCTCGGTCTGCTTATGCACTAAATGTATCATTTTCTTCTCATTCTCATGAGTGGCTCATTGATTCTGGAGCTTCTTATCACATGGCGAAAAACAAAGCCATGTTTTCTTCTTTAAATGATTGTAACACCAAAAATATTTATGTTGGTGATGATAGATCTCTTAGTGTTGTAGGGACTAGAACTATTCATCTAGACAATGGTCAATTTAATGATGTATTATGTGTTCCTACCTTATCTTGCAACCTTCTATCTAAATATCAGATAACTCATTCAGGTGAAGGTAAAACCATTGAATTTTCACCTCATGATGTTGTAATTAAGGACCTAAGAGATCCTAGATAGATTTTAGCTACTGGCATTTCTGATGATTCTACAAGGTTGTATAAGTTTAACAACTTTGGGTCATCAACTCTTCCCTCTGTATTTGTTGCTCATAATGGTGAAGTGAGCAAACTTTGGCATGAGCGATTTGGTCACTTAAACTATCGCTTCCTTCAAAATCTATGTAAAAAAATATGGTGACAGGTCTTCCTATGGTATCTTGCAGAGATGGTGTTTGTTCCGGATGCGTACTCAGAAAACATCATCGGGATAGTTTTGAAAAACGTGCCTCTTGGCATGCCTCAGCCCCTTTACAACTTGTGCATAGTGATTTATGTGGTCCACTTCCAGTTGTTTCATTCTTTG